>PVHX01010095.1:0-72279 GCA_004024805.1 Geosciurus inauris | reverse complement strand
TATTATTCAGCAATAAAAGAGAATAAAATTATGGCATTTGCAGGCAAATGGATGGAACTGGAAAGCATTATGCTAAGTGAAGTAAGCCAATCCCAAAAAACCAAATGCCGAATGGTCTCTCTGATTAGTGGATGCTGATGAATAAGAGAGGTGGGAATGGGAAACATAAGAGAAATAGAGAAACACTGGACACGACATGAGGGAGGCAGGGGCCAGGAAAGGGGAATGGGTATAGTAAAGATGGTTGATAAAAAAATATATATACATATATATATGTATATATATATGTTCATTGAAAGTGCATATAAAGATGTTTAATATGAAGAATGTAATCTGCTTATAATTTTGTGCAAAGTTAGAAAAATTATGATTGTAACAATATTTTTTCTACTTGCCTCAACAAATGTTTTCAGCGAATAGTGTGTACAGCTTCTGAAAATTTGTTTTTTTCTGTTATGTTTGATAACATGTATTAAAATGCAACTTTTGAGAAAAATTAAAAAAAAAAAAACAAAAAAAGGAGAGGGGAAAGGATGAATAGAAGTTCAGTAGATTAAACAAAGGGGAATGAAGGGAAGGGTCAGGGACAGGAATACGAAAGACAGTGGAATGATTCTGACATAGCTTTCCTATGTCCATGCTATAGGGGAATACCTGACCAAAGTGAATTCACTGACCACAGTGAATCTCCACGTCATGTAAAACCCCAAGACTGGCATTCTAATTAGAATAAGATGTACTCCATGTTTGCATAAATATGTCAAAATGTCCTCTACTGTCATGTATAACTAAAAAAAACCAAAAAATTATAGGAAATAAATATTGGAAAAGAAAACCATAAGACAAAATGTATTATAACAAACCCATAAATACTACCTAAGTTTAATATCTGATAATGTTGAAATTTTGAAGGAATGGGGATAGTATACTGCTATGGTTTGCATACCATGTGTCCCCAAATGTTCATGTGCTGGAGGATTGGTTCCCAATGCAATAGTATTGGGAAGTGGTGGGGCCTGCAAGAGGTAGGGCTTAGTGAGAGGTCATTAAGTCATGGGGGCACCACCCTCAAGAGGGATTATTGGCTATCTTGCAGGAGTGGGTTAGGTGTCATGGGACTAGATTGCTTATGAGAGCAGGTTGTTATAAAGCTAGTTTGACTTTCTCAACTCGCTTTTTGCTTTGTATTTCTCTCTCACGTTCTTGCTTTTTTTCTCTTCCTCCCTCCCCCCATCTCTCTCTCTCTCACACACACACTCCCACCATGTGATGCTGTCATTGATCTCACCAGAAGCCAATGGTGATGCTATGTCCTTGGACTGCCAAAACAGTAAGTTAAATAAACTTTGTTTATTTAAACATTATTCAGAGTCAGGTATTCCCCTATAGCAATACAACAACACAAAATTAAAACAAATAAAATCCCAAGGAAATGCTTTAGGTGGCTCATTTCATACCATAGGGGAAATGGTATAAAAATTTTAGTTGTGTTAGAAACTACAAATTGTCTTCTAAAGTGACGGTACTAATTTATACTCTAGCAGTCTACACACACAGACACACACATACACACACACTCACAAAGTTGTTCCGGTGGTGGATAAAATAAAGTTCCTGGGCTGGCCTGTAGATATTAGCAAATGTCTTAATTATTTTCCAAGAAAAATGACATTATATTTTGTTACAATTGGCATTTCCCTAATAGCTGATTTAATCTTCCACCAATTACTACTCTGCAGGCTCTACCTCTGCCTTTCCAGTATGCTAATTATGGGCCTTTTCTCCTCTCCTTTCTTGATTATTCCTAGTTCTCTTGGTAAACAGGAAAGAGAAAGATCAAAAAAATAAATTTCCTTTAAAGAAATTTTGTAGTCCTTGCCTTGGTTCACATTTTATTTCAAATTAGGCCCAAGGAAAAACCTCTGCCAGAGGCAACATTTAAGATGCTTAAAACAAGGCATAGTAATTCAAACAAAAGACATCATTGAAAAAATCATTTTCACTGAGAAAATCAAGATGCAAAATAGAATTTGCCAGAAGTCAATTTACTGAAAGGATTAATATAAATAATATTTGTAATTGTGTTTGCTCTTTTTTCTTGGTCACTCTGGTTAGAAGTTTATCAATTGTTTTTATTTTTTCCCCAAAGACTCAGCTTTTAGTAATTTTCTTTACTGTTTTTCTGTTCCCATAATTTATTTATGCTATTAATTCCATTATTATCTTCCTTCTTGCTTTTGACTTAATTTGATATTCTTTTCTTTGTTAAGAAAAGTTACATCATTGATTTGAGACTTTTCTTCTTCTCTAACATAAACCTTTAATGTTATAAATTACCCTCTAAGGACTGCATTAATTCTCCCCACAAGCTCTGGTGCTCTGTTTTCATTTTTATTCAAGTCAAATGATTTTCTAACTGCCCTTGTAACTTCCTCTTTGATTCATAGATCATTTGAAGTGTGATGTTTAATTTTCCATATGTATTATAAACTTGTAGATATCTTTCAGTTATTGGTTTGTTTTAATTCCATTATGGTTTAAAAACATATTTTGTATAATTTCAATTCTTTTAAATTTGTTATGGCTTGTTTCACGACACAAAATGTAGTCTATGTTAATGAATGTGTCAAGTGCACTTTAAAATAATTTGTTTTGGTTGGAGATGCAGCTCAATGGTAGAGTGCTTGCCTAGAATACCAAGAACCTGGGTTCTATCCTTCATACCACATGTGTACATGTAAGCATGGCACACATGCACACACACACACTCTCTAATATTTCTTGTGCAGTTATTGTGTGAAGTATTCTCTAAATGCCACTTAAGTCAAATTCATTGATAATATTGAATCCAATCTGAAAATCTCTTTTAAATTGTTAAGTTTTTAGTTCATTTGCATGTGTTATGGACTAAATGTTTGTGTCCTCCCAAAACTCATATGATAAAGTCCTAATTCTCAATGTGTTCTTAATTTGGAAGTGGGGCCTTAGGAAGGTGATCTGATTTAGATCAGGTTATGAGAATGGAACTGCCTTCATTAGATTCATGCCCTACGATGGGGCTGCAAAGGCCAGATCTCTCTCTCCACCATGTGAAGATATGATAAGAAGACATTCAACTACAGTCCAGGAAGAAAAGCCGCTCACCAAGAGCCAAATTGGCTCACACCTTGATCTTAGACTTCTCAAACTCCAGAAATGTAAGAAATGAATTTCTGTTATTTAAGGCATCCAGTCTATATTTTTGTTATATTAGCCCAAGATAAACAGAATAACATCTAATATAATTATGAATATTATTGGATGAAAGTCTATCATTTTGTACAGATAGAGAAACAAATAGATAGATAGATAGATGTAGATATAGATATAGATGTAGATATAGATATAGATACAGATATAGATATATGTTACCTCATTCTGACTGCTGAGAGGGGCCTGGAGGCAGTGACACCTTAGTAGTGGCATCCACACCCTAGTTTCCAAATACCATTGTACAATAAAAGATGTGAGAACTCATTGGAAAAATAGCTCACTACATGGCTTATCAAAAGGGCATGGAAGTCAAACTGAAAGAGCTCCCAATGGCCAAAGCAGAAAATTTTTGAGAAAAAAAATAATGAAGCAAGGCTTGGTCTTCATCCTTTAGCACTACTAGGAGGTGGTGGAACCTTCAAGAGGTGTAGCCTAGTGGAAGGAAGTTTGGTTACTTGGGTCATGCCATTAAAGGGGAATTTGAAAATCCAAACCCTTCTCTTTGCTTCCTGGCCACCATGAGGTGAGCAGCTTCCTCCACCATTTACTTCTGCCATGATATGATGTACTTTGTTGCCACGTGCCTAAAGTGAAAGGTTTAAGTGACCATGGACTGAAACCTCTGAAATAATGAGCCAAAATAAACCTTTCCTTCTGTAAGCTGATTCATCTCAGGTATTTTGTCACAGGAATAGACAGCTAACACATGTGGGACAAGATAAAAATCTTTTTTAGAGCAAACTTCCAAATAATATGAATGATATTAAAGAAAATTTAAAATTTAGTAATTTTTGTTCTCAACAAAAATTTAAATTAGTCTAAGAAAAAAATAATTTCTTCCCTTCCAAGAGAATAGTATGTCTCTCTACTTATTAAACTCTTATGTGGAGTATTTTATAGTTTTATTCATTTGGGTTTTATTAAGATGATTTATAATTTCAAGCTTTCTGTCATTATGGAAATTGGCATTTCTGTTCCTAATTTTAATCTAGGTTATACTAACATATGACATTTTTTAAGGAAAATTTTCTTATTAATATCAAGAGTTTTCACATTGAAATATTTGATGTTATCTGAGTCTAATATATTTAAAATAATAACTTTGTGCCCTACTTTCTAATAATTACATATCTTTTTAGATTTCATTAAATTTATTTAAACTTCAAAAAAACAGTTTTAATGATGACATGGGTTGTATTATAGACAATGTTTGTATTTCTTTTTTTAGACTTTACATTAAGATCTAATACTACATTTCACCAAATTCTTTTTTTAGATATTACCAATGCATTCATTTTTCTCAAGATTAATTAAACTTCATTTTTCACATGACTTGCACAGTTCTGGCAACAAATGAAAGGTTTGGATGTGGCTGATTCAACAAGAAACAATACTCCATAGCTGGTGATTTGCCACTCATAAACACCATGAACACAGGACATTGAATAGGAAGAGAGAGATAAGAGGATAGGAAGTTATTCCCACAAATAGACCTGCAGAAAATTACCTTCTTCTGGACAACCCTTGCTTCTCAGGATTGACCTATCTGGTAAAAACTCACTTCTTCTGGCTTAAATTTGGCTGGAAATGTTGGAGGCTAAATATGGGTAGTCTTGGAATTCCTGGTGCTGAAAGGTCTTCCTGAGGGACTGAGCAAAGGTCTTTTAGAAGGGAGACTGGGAAGGAAGGCACCCAAAGCATTAGACCCTCCACCTGAAGTCAAATTTCCAATATGGTGCTGTGAGACCCCAGCCTGGGAAAGAGTATAATTCACTGGAAGTTACCATCCCCTACTCTACACCATGTTCCAGAGAAGCAGCCTAAGCATTTCCACACTCAATTCTCATAGAAAGAGCGAAGAGTCAGGGAATGTCAGGAATAACTCTGCACCTATTGCACTTATGCAACAGCTGCATCCTGCTCCTTCCAGAAGTAGGGCTCACCTCTGAAGCCCAGCCCTGGGATCCCATATAAAATGTGTCCCCACTGCTGGTTCCTCATCTGCTCTGCCTCCTCAGGGAAGCATCTGTAGCTGTGTCTGAGAACAGGGTGAGTGTTTCTATGGAAATCTGAAGGGGGTCTGCAGCTGAGCAGGATGGAGATGGGGCTGGAGAGAGACTCTGGGAGAGGGAGTAGTGGAGTGTGGAGAAGGAAGACTGCAGAGTGAAGGGCAGAGGGTCAGGAATAATGGTTTACTCTGGACAAAGCAAGAACTCGCCTGGGAAGGGCTGCCTCTGAGGTCTTCCAGGGAGGTGGTAAGTGATCTGGCCTCATGTCTGGCCTGCTGCTGCCGGGCCCATTGTTCTGAAGGAAGCGTTTTCTGAATATGCATATCTCAAATTTATTTTACATGTATGATTCTCTATCAATTTCTAAATAGATTCATGGGGGTAGAATTGCAATCTACTAAACATGTCTTTGTAATGACCTGAGATGTCCAATCCAGTATTTCAAATACCTCTTGATTTAGTAGTTAAGCAATCACTTATTAACCGTCTATCAAATGTGAAGGACCATGGAAGAATCTAGAGATACAAAAGTAAAGAGGACATACTCCTTGTCTCAAAGAGGTTTCTGTAGAAGTGTATATTTTAGATATCTTCCCTATCACCCTAGGAAAGGATTTCAAAATGGGAAAAAAATTAATAGCTGTAGAAATAGAGTTTCTGTTTAAGTTTCTTTTTTAAATTCAGGTCTCCCAAAATCCCACCGAGATGTCCTGTCAGCAAAGCCAACAGCAGTGCCAACCTCCTCCCAAGTGTCCCACTTCCAAATGCCCCCCAAGTGTCCTCCCAAGTGCCCAGCCCCATGTCCACCTCCAGTCTCTTCCTGCTGCAGCTCCAGCTCTGGGGGATGCTGTGGCTCCAGCTCTGCGGGCTGCTACAGCTCTGGGGGTGGTGGCTGCTGCCTGAGCCACCACAGGCCCCACCGATCTCTTCGACACCGACACCAGAGGTCTGGCTGCTGCAACAGTGGAAGTGGCAGCGGCTGCTGCGGCAGCAGTGGAGGAGGCAGTGGTTGCTGTGGCAGTAGCAGTGGAGGTGGCCAGCAGTCTGGGGGTTCCAGTTGCTGCTCTGGAGGCTGCTGCTGATCTGGGCCATGAGAACCACTGAACTACAGAATTGAATTCAAGGGCAAAGGACATATTTCAGCCTAGTGGTTAACCTCCTCACTTTTGTCTGCTCTTCTGTGTTATAATCAATTGAATAAACATGCAAAGTTTGCTTCTCAGAATCAACTACAAACTCTGTGCATTTTGCATATTTGTATTCTTTTTGCCTTATGTCAATATCTAAATTCATAAGATTGTTGAAAAATATTCTAAAGCATGTGCTTTACAATAGTAAATTTATTTTCAAGCCTCTATATAACATTTTTATGCTGCTTTTTTCTTTTTATCTAATTCTGGTCTTTCTTGGATAGGAAAACAGATTTTTTTTTAACTGAACTAGGGGAAAAATCAGTATATTAAACATTAATAAATTACTTCTTTTTTAAGAATGCTTTTATTAATGCATTGTAGTTATACATGATAGTGGGGTTCATTTTGACATGATCACACATGCATGGAATATTCTTGATGTATTTATACCTTCAATAAAATCTAAAGATCTACACTATTTTTGAAACCAATTAATGAAGGTTGACTACAATTCCAGACAAATTTAACTTAAAAAAACAACTTTGATCATGGAATAAATATGTCACTCAAATTCTTTGGACGGAAAATCCTATCTCCTTAAGTAAAAAGTTGACTTGTTGCTTTATACTTACAATTTAAGGCAACATCCCTCTCGTAAAAGATTGAGGTTACGGTAGCAGAGCTGCCCATGTCCATCTGAGAATGGAATGAGAAAATGTACTGATCTTTGTAGCTACTCTCATTAGTTGTATTGTGGATGTATGATTTAGTTAAAGTACCATGGAGACCCAGTTTTAAAAGAAAACCTATTTGCAGTGACCCAATAGTCAGGATTAGAATCCAGTGAAACACTTCCTTTCTCTCCATCCTGTCCTAGGGGTAAAGAGCCCCCTAACCACAGAGCTCTGATGATTTAGGACTCTCTTCCAGGCCAGAAGCATTGGAATTGGATATGCTTACAGACCTATCTTAGGCATGTGATCATGCAGGAAGCTCAAATGCATTTACTGAGAGCAAATACAGAAGAATTGAGGTGGGTGTCATAGTGGCCATTGAAATAAGCCTGGTTGGTTGTTGCTGTTCCTGTTCTCACTCTCACCAACAGCTGAAGTTACATATTTTTTCTTTTTACTTGTTAAGTGCCTCTCATCTTCTTCCTGTATTTTATACAAAATGTACATGCTTCAGGATATCAGTGTGCCCCCATGAAAACAGACCACTTTGGCTTTTTGAAATATAGAGAGGTCCATTTAGGGGGTTTATCATCAAGGTTTTTGAGGGGCTGAAGAAGTAACAGGAATTTTTGACGTTACTCAGAGATCTGGAAGCCTCAGGGGTAGGGCAGCATCACTCAAGCTCCTGTTGTGGTCCTAGGACCTGCCAAATAGCTGTGCTGACTTGGGATGCTAAAAAGCAAACAATCCTCCTTGTTCCACCCTCTTGGAGAGCCCTAATGTGACAATTCACAGAACACTATCAGAAACTTTGATTCTGCAGTTCACACAACAATATAATGGGGATGGGGAAAGGGTGGAGGTCAGTGGCTACCATGGCTGGGGGCTGGTTGGATAGGTCATATCCTTTCTGGAATGCAGTCCAAAGAAAAACCCTATTCCTCATGCTGTTCACCTGCTCCAGTCTCAAGATTACCATCTGGATAGTCAGGATTCATGGATGCTAGTGTTATAAGGGACCTAAGTGATAATCTAGTATATAATTCTTAACTACTTGGTTGGGGTATCATGAAACAAATTAACTAGGGGGACTACAGGGAGCTTCTTAAAAACAGTAGATCTTTCTAAGAAGAGGAGCTCATTAGGATAGATGACACAGGTATTTACCTGCATCCTGGCAGAAACCAGATCCCTGTGTTCTGTTTTAGTCCCCTCTCCCTCCAGAGATGAGTCTCTCTAGCTATTATCCTGTGAATCTACTGGGCTATTATTGCATAGAATCACAAGTCTGTGATTCTATGAGCTTGTGTCCAAAGAAACAAATGGGAGGAAACTTCTAGACACTTTTGGAGATAACCTTATGACTCATCCTGGAGCTGGTACCTGTCATCTGACTTCTCCATGCCTTGCCTTTGAAGCCTATAAAATGGGTGGAGCACAACCCACCCACCTGTTTAAGTGGCACATGGATGCAGTATCTCTCACCAGGGATGTTGGCGTTGTCTAGAGATGTCAAAATCATTAGTGAGAACCTGACCCCACAGAGCAGGAAGTGAGACTTACAGATGAAGTGAGATGTACAGGACAGCCTTACTACATGGATGCAGGTTGGTCTGAGTGATACTTTCAATGTAAAGCATCCTCGTTCATTCATTCATTCATTCATTCACTCAGTTAATAATGTTTCCCTGGTTTTATGATGCTAGATGGTGAATGTGTCCACAGTTACCAAGTCTTAAAAATGATAATCATACTGGGAATAGCTCCATGAATAGGTAGATTATGGAAGTATGCCTTTCCTTTTCAGAACAGACTCCTACAATCACAGAATAGCATAGCTGGAAAGGGTCTCCCCCAACTTCTTTGGAGAAAAAGAAAGGCCTAGAGAAGGCAGGACACTGTGGAGTCACAGAATGGAGCTGTGGTAGAATCAGAAGAGCTCAGTTCTCCCTATTTGCACAAAGTCTCTTTTCTATTGTGTGGACATGAGATAAACTGGCCAGCATTTGGGGCATGTTCTTCTCTGTGAATTGCACTGTTCCATCCTACATATAATATAGTGAGCTTCTTTTTTAAAAAAAATATTTTTTTAAGTTGTTGGTGTATCTTTATTTTTTCATTTATTTATATGTGGTGCTGAGAATCGAACCCAGTGCCTCATGCATGCTAGGCAAGCACTCTACCGTTGAGCCACAACCCCAGCCCTATAGTGAGCTTCTTAATGACTGATTGTTGAGAGATTGAAAAATATGGTTCCTAAAACAGGATGAACTTTAATGTCAGAGGCATCATGTCATGGTGAAAAAAAAAAACAATTAATATTGAAGTCCCTTATACCTTTGTTCAAATCTGGCTCTATTACTTCTAGCTATGTGAACCTGGGCCAGTTATTTATTTATTTATTTGAGACATTATTATGGAAACTAAGTTTGAAAACTATATATATAAAGGATCTGACCCCACTAAGAGACTGCTGTTTTCCCCCTCTCATAACAAAACATCAGGCCTGGATAACAACTGAGGTGAGATGCTTAGCGGAGCAGGAATGGAATGGCTTTGACCAATATCCCTCCTCACTTATCTCTCCCATTGGGTGAGGGACTGGTGGGCTTCATAGAGGAAGAGTTATGGAGTGTGATATGCCCATCAGGCAGGGATGACAGGAGGAAGCAGGACACTGTCCAAGCCTGGGGCAGAACCTCCTTTTCTTATTTCCTTCAAATTTTTCAGGAGCATACCTTACAAGACCTGGCTTGTGCTGGGGGAGGGTCTGTGAAATAGTGGGGCTTTGCATTTTTTGTTTAGGAAATTTGAGCGCCTAAAAGCTTAGGGGTCCAGGAGAATCAAGTATCTATTTTGGACAAATACAGGAGCATCTTTTACCTGACTCTGGCTGATTCCAAGCAACATTTGGAGCCAGTGTTGGGCTCAAACTCAAAACTGGTCTCCTCCAGTGAGCAGCCCAATGTGGCTCAGGAAGAACAGTATAGGCTCTGCAAATAGACAGATTTGAGTTCCAATGATGCTACCTACTGAGATAGTTAGACCATGTGTGGTCTCAGTTTCCTCTTTTGTAAAAATGAGGCTAACATAACTGCTCACAAGATTACTGCAAAGATTAAACACAAACAAAAAGGCTAAGGTAGCACATAGTACAATTGAAGTGCTCAACATATATTATCCCACCTTTCTACATATACTGGTTTAGGGAAAAAAAAGGTGGCAGGGATTCAAGGATGATGCTCTGCCCAGATATAAAAGACAACATATAGTAATGAGAAAGACCATGTCTATGAAAGCAGATCACCTGCACGTGAATTCTAGTTTCCCTACTTACCTACTTTGAATGAGAGTAATTCCCTAAATCTCTCCAGGCTTCAGTTACATCCATCACCAAATGTACCCACCTTGTAATTTGTTTGGCACTTAAAAAGCATTGAGGTAGGTGTTAGATGCTATTATTATTGTGATCACACAGTGTTCATTTGACTGTGATTCCTCCTACCCAGAGTTCTTTGAATCTAAGCCTGGAAGTGAGACCTAGGAAGGTAAGGATGGAGGAGGTCCTAGAACAGAGATGGCTGAGGAGAGACAGTCTAGACATAGAGTCAGGGATCATCAAGCACACACCCAGTTTCCCAAGTGAATTTAGAATAACTTGATGATCCATGGAATAAACCATTTATTGGTGGCTTTGTGCCATACTGATCCAGAGACCACTGGACTACATTCTTTGTGCTCAGCAACCTAGATCAGCATAAACCATCAAGAAAGCCCTCTGAAGGAACACTCAGATTCAGGTAGCAAAACACGGTGTACTTTTTGGTACAGTGTATCAAAAATTGAGGATGTAACCATATCTTGAACAAGTCTTTGAAAACTCAAGCGGCCTAGAAACAGCTTCATTAGGGACAGATTGCATAGGCAACACTCATAACTTCTAGGAAAAGAAGGTGGACTTGTTTCATGAAGAAGGCAGCAGGAATCATTTATCTGTTTGGGAAAATCCAAAGTCAAGCAGAGACATGCCCTGCCTGTGACTGAAGAGCCAGGCATACTGGGGAGGAATCTCGCCAATGCAACATCAGCCCTGGTCCTCGTGATGTCTGGTGTTTCATTAGATGCCATTAAATTGCCTCATTACTGCCCTATAAAAAGTCTCCCCGACTACCAATTCCTCAGATCCTTGCCTTCTTCCAGTCTTGCTTCTTCCAGGAAAGAAGGTAAGTCTTTGTACCTGGGATAGAGACTTGTCAAAGAAACAGAACGAGGTGAAGTTGGGGTAGAGAACCATAGGATGAGCTGAGACTAGACATTGAGGCATCCTTGAAGGAAGACAATGGGTGAGAAGCATGGAACACAGGACATGAGAGCAAAGGGACAGGTGTAGTGAGTAGTTCTGTGTGGGAAGGAATTTCAAAGAACTGGGTTTCCCACACCCCTTCTCTGCGTGTACTTATGTAGTCTTCTCTTGGGTCCACTTACTAGTGAAGTAAAATGATGTCCAGCTGATCCAAGGAGCAAATGGTAGATACTTAGCCAAATTTGTCCTTGTTCTTTGCTCCCTGTCAGGCTCAGCTTGAGACTCATGTTACCTCAGGGTCTATTGATGTTAATTTTCCTTCTCTGGGTACTCCCTACCTGGGAAAAGCCACCCTGAAGACAATTGGCAGCAGGGGAAAATCAGCTGGGGAACAGCAATCTCATAAGGATCATTCACAATGTAGACACTGGAGGAAGAAGAAAGGAAGCATAGAGAGTTGGGTAGAAATGCAGATATCATTCTTTCAAGCTCTATTGTATAAAATGAAGTCAAAGCTGAGAGGTGAATGGCAACGTGTCAAAGTTACACAGCCAGATCAAAGGATAAGAAGTGAATGTAGATTCTCTGGCTCTTAATCTTCCCTACTCCCAGGTGTAAAGCATTTGAGTATCCATGATCTTCTCAAAAAGGTCATTGCTTACCCATCACTCTGTCTAAAGGGGAAGCTGCATATTTCTTTGGAAGCCTTCCAAGTTTCACAGTTTTCATGAGACCTCTCTTTTCAGATTTTACAAAGCCACAGCAAGATGTGTGACCAGCAGAAGCAGCCACAGTTTGCTCCATCTTGTGTGAAAGGTTCAGGATTGGGGGCTGCACAAGGTTCCAAAGGTGCTGCTATGCAATGCCAGGCTCCATGCCAGACCCAAACTGTCTGTGTGACAGGCCCTGCTCCCTCTCAGCCTCAGGCTTTTGTGAAATGCTCAGCTCCAAGCCCAGCTCAAACCTATGTGAAGGGCCCAGCTCCTTGCCAGGTGAAAACCTATGCAAAGTGTCCAGCTCCCTGCCAGACATATGTGAAGTGTCCAGTTCCATGCCAGAAGACCTACGTGAAGTATGCAGTTCCCTGCCAGACGTATGTGAAATGCCCAGCTCCATGCCAGACGACCTATGTGAAATGCCCATCCCCCTGTCAGACGTATGTGAAGTGCCCAGCTCCATGTCAGACAACCTATGTGAAATGTCCAGCTCCCTGCCAAACCCAGACATATTACGTCCAGTCTTCTCCTGGCCAGACCTATTACACTCAAGCCCCTGCAAGTGGCTCATCTTCCCAGGGCTGTGTCCCTGACCCATGCTCTGCTCCTTGTTCTACCAGCTACTGCTGTCTGGCTCCCCGTACCTTCGGGGTAAGTCCCCTGAGACGCTGGATCCAGCATCCTCAGGGCTGCAACACAGGATCATCTGGCTGCTGTGAGGATTCTGGGTGCTGCAGTTCTGGGTGCTGCAGCTCCGGATGTTCCAGCTCTGGGTGCTGTGGCTCTGGGTGCTGCTGTTTGGGAATCATCCCCATGAGGTCCCGAGGTCCTGCATGTTGTGACCGTGAGGATGACTGCTGCTGTTAAATATAAAAACATGGGCCTGCTCCAGAATTCACAGCCTGCTATGCCTTCTGAATCACTCCCGAGTCTCTCTCCCCTTCCCTGGCCCATCTCAGTGATGTAGAACCTCATCACTTCACCTCCATACTTTGCTTCTTTATCAAGGCAGCCTGCCAAAGTTAGTGCAAACCCCAAACTTTGGCAAGAATAAAACCATGAATGCAATGCCCAATGACTTCCTGTCTATTTCTTTCGTTTACATTTGTGCTTTTCTGTCAGAAACTCTCTGACTCTCAATCTTTATACTTTTGGTTTTCAATTGGAAGAACAATCTGCATGCACGTGAATAAACAGATCAATGGAGTAAACTCCCAGCCTGGGATCTGCATGCCTTCTAGAACGCTGGGAATAACTCTTCCATGCAAATTAGCAGGATCTGAAGCGGAAGATTTTGAGGTTGAGGATTGCCTCTTTGCTGCCCTCTGATTAGTTTTAGGAGAAGGTTTGTCTATGACTAGGTCCTCATGGCAGCATGGTTGCTATGTTGCTAACATGGTTGCTAACCTCTTGAGCTTATCTTTCTGGATGTTGAAGAGACTATGAAACCAAATCTCCAAAGTATTACCAAATAATGGGCCCACTGCTGTGGCTGTATCTTTGAACCCATAGGAGTCTTTAATAGATTGCCTTTTCTTATCTCATAGGATCCAGGCCGAACAAAGAGTCTGACAACTCCCCTGAAGTGGGTAGATACTCCCCAGGTTGGCTCTGGCAGTCAGTGAGAGACTCCAAGAGGAAGGTGAACACTGTGGGAAGAGCATCCAAGCCCTGGGGCCAGTTGTCCATCATTGTTAGCGCTTCTTTCCCCTTTGCTTGACTATCTATGGGGAATTTTGTTGGATGGACTTTTATAACAAGAGACTCTAAAATGCAAACATTAAAATTGGGCAGAGGGATCAATACTATTTAAAACAATGCCACAATACCTGATGCATAGGAAAAAACATGTTCGGTGAATGCATAAAAGAATTAGCAAGAGCAGGGAAGAATGTATTTCTGAAGCAGTCTCTGATTTATCCTGGGACATTAGCAGAAAGTCATTTTAAGTAGTTTGCTGCCTTTGAATATCTAAAATTATGTAGCTGCTCAGACCATACTCCACTGTCTATCCAGACATCTTAAACTTGCAGCCCAGTCTCTGGATGCTCCCCTTAGAGTTTGTGTTCCTCTTGAATTACCAAGTTAGGCCTGTAGTGTGGGAAGATGGGATGCTGCTTATTCTGCAATTTATATGAGCATGTGATGCTTTTTTATACCCAGCAATTGAAATCATATAAGTAGCAAGAGCTATGTATAAATGTTATTGTACATCAAAATTAAAACTGGTCAACTTCTAGTTTCATACTTGTTCCAGGGATAACCTTATTCAGTTTGGATTTTATCTGTTGAGACCTTTGTCTAAGTATTGCTTATACATGAAACTCACAAGCTAAGTAATTCTTTCAGCCCTTTGTGGTCTAGTCTGCAGAGAATGGCATCCAAAAAGCCCAGCCCAGCACTGATGTATCACAAAATACTGTAGGGAATCCACTTCATAACTCATAACATACTTTTAAAAATCTCGTTTTCCATTCTTTTCATTCTTCAACATCCACCCTTGCTCAATAATTTCTCATTAAATGCCCAAATGTTCTCTAACATCCAGGCATTGTGACTTCTTTCATCTCTTTCTTTTCTGGCCTCTTTTTCTGTCCTCCACTGCCCAAGGGTCTGGTCCTAGTCACGTAGATAGTTTGAGTCCAGTTCCCTCTTAATTTTATTTCTTCTTTACCCAATCTTGGCATTTGTGTTTCAGAGAAATTGACTTAGGAACAAAAGCCTCTCCTCTTTCCTCCAGCTGTTCTAATTCTCTATTTAGCCAATTCTATTGATTTTGTATAGGAGGAAGGGAAAAAATTATAAAGCTTAAAGATAAAAACGTGATTTTTGTTGTTGTTTAGGAATATGAGTAGAAGGAAAAGCAGGGAGTGAAACTTGACTCAGTAATAACTCTCAATGGATTACATGTCTTAATATTTGCCTTTTCTATTTTGTGGGATCACAATATATATTGCTGTATGATAAGTGACTACTGAGCATGAATTCTTATTACTGTTTTTTCCATTTGTCTCTCCTGATTTTCTCTTTCCTTCTCTCTTTCTTATTATTATTTGAGTTGCTAATAAGGCCTTTTAAGATGTTTTCAAGTTTATATGACAGATAATACACTTCCAGAGAAGTACACAAATTATACGTTAATACTCAGTGAATATACCTGTATAACCACCACCCAGATTCTAGAAAGTTAATATTATTTTGAAAATAAATACAGCCTCTGATCCTTATGAAGTGGGGGACTGAGTTTGGAGACATGAGACGGCATTGAACAAACCTTTGGAAGAGCCCTGCCAGGTGTTTAGGAGATGTGTAGAAAAGACAATGTAAATAGAGGTGGTGGCTAAGGGAACTGGGCTCTCAAGGCACCCAGGAGCACCTCCTAGTGAACCCTAACACCTGACAGAGGGGACCTCCTCTTTTATGGACTTTAGGTGACTAAGGCCAGGGCTTGAGAAACCCTCACAAACCTGGGCAGTCTAGAGGAATGATAAGCAACTTTTATGTCAGATTTTCATTCATTCATCTAATAAATAGATACAGAACATCTATTTTGTTCTAAGTACTATTGCTACTATTTTCGGAGCTTACGGGGGAGGGGGGGGGAAATACAATCCAGTAATCCAATATACAAATGTAAACATGCATCTATGACCAGAACTGTGAGGGAGGAGTCCAAAGTACCCCGTGATATGGGAGATCGGAAAGTGCAGCTTGATCCCCAGGTTGAGTAGGAGTCCATGACAAGAGGCCAGAGCACATGTGGGGCTCTGTGGAAGGAGGGGGACCAGCAGGTATAAGGCTCTGGTAGGAGAGAAGGGAAGATGAGGCAACAGGCAGGAGGGCCTGATGGTTCTGCTAAGGACTCCACTGAACCAGCAGAGGTACCCAAGCAGCCACCGAGAAGTTTCAAGCAGGCAGGCAATACCACATCAATTGTGCCTTTTCAAATTTGGTTCTCTCTGCACAAAGAAATTTATATTTCTAGAGCATATTTAACAGATAATCTAAAACAATTGCCTAATGGCATTAGTTTGCCCTGGTCTCTCCTAGTTCCTACCAGGTGTACCGCTTCATCTTTGGGTCTAGTCGGAGCATCTATAAAATGATGCCTTCAAGTGCCAATATTAGGTGGTCTTTGCCTCCCAGTATAAGGCCCATCACTGCATGATACTGACTCTTATTTCCAAAATTGATGGGTATATCTTTCAGAATATTCCATTTCAGGACATTTTAAAGTTCAACATTAGCCTTTTTTTAAATATAACTCAAAAAATCTTGATATACCATTTCTTATGTTAAATAATCCAATCTTTCTAATTCTGGTTCCCTCTGCAGTATGTACCTGAGACTTACCTACCAGTGATTTTGAAAGAATAGCAAGTCAGAACATGAAATCAAACCCCTGGGAAACTGAGAAGAGTTTCCTTGGGCAGGCTGAGGGGCTGCTATCTGGGATTCAGAATGAGTCTGCTTCCCCACAATTTTTCTGAAGTGGTAGAAGAAGTCTGCAGAGTAGAATTCTAAGACCCTTCCCTGGGTATGATCGTTTTTATGACATTTTCTCTTCCAGGAAAATGCTTCTGCAAAAAATTCTGATAAATAAGGCTAATACATACAGGTAGACTTCATATTTCACCAAAATCAATCATGAAAAACATACCTATATAAACTACATTTTTAATTTTACACATATTATAAATAGATGGTATATAAATACATAGCCAATGTTATTAAATACTTGTAAGAAAAATGACTCAAATCCATTCTTGAAACCTAAAGGGAGGAGCAGAGAGAACTGTCCTTTATTTGTTGAGGGCCTGCTCTGTGCTGGACACTGCTACTTACTTTACATGTGATATTCTCTTATCTGAGAAATAAAATAATTGATTTGAACTACTTGGCAAGTTTGGGGGAGAAACAGCTGGCATTGTGGTAAGAGCTGGACTTTTGTATTTACTGACTCTATGACTCCAGATAAGTAACATGATCTCTCCATGCAAGCCAACTGTGTCTCATGAAACTGCCTAAAATACTGTCTAACACATCTTAGCTAAGTTACACAGTTTTCCTATCCTTGTTTGGAAGGGTTATGCCAATAAATATGAAAAGCAACTTAGTAAGAAGATGACAATCATATCAGATAAAAAGTATTGTCTCTTTGGGCCTCTGTTTCTTCCTTTATAAAACTTGTAAGTTAGGGGACACTGTCACCAGGGCCTTTTCCAGCTCTCATAGCCTCCTCTTCAGTTCTTTGAGTCAGCCTCGAAGTTCAGAGGTATCTTTCTAAGATAGTAGAGATAGGGCAGATGTTTGATGGGTAGCCTCCCCTATCTATGGGGACATAGATAAGAGTCCTTCTCTTGGAGTCAGTGCTTGGCAAGAAGGGGAAATCTGAACCAAGTCCTGAGACAGCAGTTGGTGGAGAAAATGTCCTAATCAGATGTCATTCCTGTAAGCAGCTCCACCCATGGAAGTCTGCTGATGACCTGATGAGCACATCTGCCGTGTCAGACAGATGGGTGTTGGGGTGGGCTGGGCCACAAGGGGAAAGAGAGGGGGTGGAATAGTATGTGCCGCACCAGGGCTGAGAAAGGCAGGCGGTGAGTAATATTCTCAGAGATCCCCGTGGCCAGCCTCATGTTTGGCCCACATGGACGATCGGCTGGGAGACCTGTTCCTCTTAACCTACCAGCCTGGGCACACGGCGAGTTGGGAACTAGGCCTTATTTTCTTTGTTGTCTCCAGGGTCAAGAACAAGGTGGCACTTAATACATTCTTGTCAAATAAAGGACTGACTCTTCCTCCACTTACGTATCTATCTTATGGAAGATTCCCTGTATTGTGTGAATCCATTCTGATTACTCAGGGCACACCAAAGAACACTCATGGGTTTACCTTCTAAGGCTTTCTCAGACTGGAAAATGCCAAGCTAGATCCTATCCACTGTCATGAACCCATCACGGGGCCAACCACCCCGTATAGCCTACCTCAAATCACCCTGACTACTCTGCCGGGACTGTTTTACTACCTAATATTTTGTTACATCTTCATTTGTTTATTGCTTTGCCTTTCCAGTTGGAATGAGAACCCTCTGAAGTTGGGGGGACAAGCAAAGTTAAATTTAGCTTACATGGTCTTTTTGAATTACAAAGCAATTTTAAATCTATCAACTCATTTAAAATGCAGCTGCATGCTATGGTAGGGGAAAGATTAATATCATTACTGCTTTGTGGTAACCGATGAGGAAACTGAAGTTCAGAGAAGTTAAATGAACTGACCCAGATCCACATCGTGGGGTAGGACCCAGAACAGAACTTATACACATAAGTCACATTCTACTTCTCATTTTCATGACAGCTGGTGCCCCTTGGTTCCCTCTCTCTGTCCTTCTGCTTCTTGTCCCCTTTACTTCTTATGCTCCTCTGTTCATACTGTAAAAGCTTTTCAGAATAAGCCTATTCCTTCCAAGACAGACCTCCTAAAAGCATGATTTTCATCATCCCTATGATTAGGGATGAATATGTCAAGGATGCTCCAGAAAGGCCAGGCAGAGGTAGAGTATGGACTCATGTCTTAGGAGTTACCTACCTGATTCACACCTGGAATCCTCCTCCTTAGTTCTCACACTCTCAGGAATGGTTTATGCATTCACTGAATGAACCTGCGTAATGAAGGAAGCATGTTCTCCTCTGTCAAACAAGCAAAATAAAACGCTAGTTACAATAAACGAGGCCTTATGGGCACATAGCGGGAAGATGCTCAACTTCTTTGGACGGGACGGCTGGGTCAGGCTATGAAAAGCCTGTTATGAATTTAAACCAGAGTCAGGGAGAGGAAAATAGGGCTTCTCACTTGAAAATGTATTTGTTGAAACCATTGAGAGCCTAGGATGAAAATGCCTCCCTCTGGAGGTGATTTATGTTGGCTTCTGCTGAAGATCAGAGGGTCTCCAGTTCTAGGACCACCTTTAGCAAAGCTCATGGCTGAAGGTTCCTGGAGCACAGCAGCAGGCCTGTGCAGATGGTTTCTTCTGGTTCAGCCTACTTGGAGAGTGAGCCCAGCTAACTTTAGGGTGGTCTCCTGTCAGATTTCTCATCCTGTCCAGAGACTGGGCTCTAACTTTCACCCTCACCAAGCAAGGTTATCAGAATAAAAGGCTTGTTGATTTTCCCCTTAGACAATAGCAGCTTATTCACACAGTGGAAAGAACATGAGCTTTGGAATCAAATGCCTCAAGGTTATAACTTTACTTCTACCACC
Organism: Geosciurus inauris; assembly: GCA_004024805.1. NCBI lineage: Eukaryota > Metazoa > Chordata > Mammalia > Rodentia > Sciuridae > Geosciurus > Geosciurus inauris. The sequence goes on along the minus strand of PVHX01010095.1, from coordinate 52,932 downwards.
TAGGAACTTAAGCAAGTGAACTTAAGCAAGATGAGTTTGCTTCTTTGCGTCTTAATTTTTTTCACTTCCAAAATGGAAATATTATTAACAACCTCATGGTTTTATTGTAAAGGCTAAATAATATGATACGTGTGTACTTTATAAGCCATTGTGGATCTTCAACCTTTGTGTTTTCTTCTCTTTTCCCCATCTTTGATGGTCGTTTGCATCCCTAATTCATAGCATCTCTTTTTTTCCTCCTTTCCAATTCTATCTCCTATGCAGAAAGCATATATCCTGGAATCTGTACAAGAAAGATTTTTAGGACCAGGACTGGTGTCCACACTATGTAATAGGATGCTGGCTATTGCTCTGTTTTTTGTTTGTTTTTTGTGAGGAAATGAATGAATTGAGACTATAGTCTGATATCTAACGTGGTTGTCTTGGAGGAGCCATGAGCTGCCCATATCCCTGTGAGTGACAGGTGGTCCCTCCCTCTAAGTAAATGGGTATTTTTGGTGTCAATCATTTGTAGATGAGATAGATAGTCTAACAGGCAAATTAAAGCTTAGAAGACTGGAGAAGTCAGCATTTCTGTCTCTCTTTGGCCCCTAGAATTCTAGGATATCCTTAGAACATTTCTAAGTGTGGGAAAAACATGACTTCTGCTACACATTAGAAGATTTCCAGCCCTATGTTCTTATTACCTTCACTAATACAAAGGAAAAAAAAAAAAGAACAGGGGAAAATAGTATGGGAATTTCCATGAAGGAACTAAGAAAGCGAGTATTTAAGAGAGCTACAAGAACAAACATCCAGCTGAGCTCCATTTGTAACTCAGTAAAGGTCAAGAAAGAGAATTCTCCTTGGCAATCTTTGAAGGTTCCAGAAATGTTGCGAATTTCACATGTGTGTAATTTGTACATTGTATTGTTTAGCCTCTGAGTATTGTTGGAGAATGTCACCAATTAACCTCGCTAAAAATTGAAAGTGAGTCGTCTATCTAAAGAGAAGTATGGAATTCTCCAAGATGCACACTGTGAAGATCCGTCAAGGTTCTCATGTCACCAAGCTCCTAGAAGCACCAGGATCAAGAAAGAGGAGTGCCCTGGAACTGAGCAGCTGGGTGGCTCCACTCTCTGCTCTGGGGGTGAGGATGACCACCTCTAGTCTCATACTCAGGCCATTTCTGCCATCCCCTGGCCATCTCAGGTCAGGATGTCTGCTCTAGGTGGGGCCTCCAGGGTGGTGCTGCTCTGGTATGTAGGCTTTATGTGTGGGCATGCTTAACTCCACAATGTGCACTTAGGAAAAGAGGCTGTGAGGCAGGTGTAGGTGGAGTCAGGAGACAGGGCAGAGTACAGGGGGATCTGAGGCTAGGCATTAAGGATGAAGCTGGAGGAGTATGTTTCATAGTGAACAGGGACTCTTCCCATAGACATATCTTGGATCATTGTGTTCTGCCCTTTGTGTTTGATTTATATAGCTCTCCAATTGTGGCATTGCCCTTCAGAATGAAAAGGCCTATGTGTTTGTTGAGGAAAAACAGTTGTGACCTAAACAAACAAATAACCCAACAGGCAAAGGAACTAAACAGGCACTTCACAGAAGAAGAAATACAAATGGCCAATAAATATATGAAAAAATGTTCAACATCTTTAGCAATTAGAGGAATGCAAATAAAAACTACACCGAGGTTCCATCTCACTCCAGTCAGAATGGCAGTTATCAAGAATGCAAGTAATAATAAATGTTGGTGAGGATGTGGGGGAAAAGGTACACTCATACATTGCTGGTAGGACTGAAAATTGGTGCAACCACTCTGGAAAGCAATATGGAGATTTCTCAAAAAAATAGAAATGGAACCACCATTTGACCTAGTTATCCCACTCCTTGGTTTATACCCAAATGACTTAAAGTAAGCATACTACAGTGACACAGCCACATCAGTGTTTACAGCAGCTCATTTCATGATAGCTAAGCTATGGAATTAAACTAGGTGCCCTTCAACAGGTGAATGGATAAAGAAAATGCGTTATATATACACAATGGAATATTACTCAGCCATAAAGAAGAATGAAATTATGGCATTTGCTTGTAAGTGGATGGAACTGGAGACTATCATGCTAAGTGAAATAAGCCAAATCCACCCCCCTCAAAAAAAAAAAACAAAGGCTGAATGTTCTCTCTGATATGTGGATGACAACACACAATAAGGGGTGGGGAGGGAATAGAAGTTCATTGGATTAGACAAAGTTGAATGAGGGGAAGGGAGTGGGGATAGAATTAGAAAGACAGTAGAATGATTTGGACATAACTTTCCTATGTTCATGTATGAATATACAACCAGTGAAACTCCATATTATGTCCAACCACAAGAATGGGATCCTAATTAGAATGTTATACTGCATGTACGCATAATATGTCAAAATACATTCTACTCTCATATATATGTAAAAAGAACAAATAAAAGAAAAAAGAAAAACAATTGTCTAGCAAACCAGAATTCTTTCCTCCAACCAGCAAATATACTATCTAGAGAGGAGCCAATCCTTTCTACTATAAGTAAAAATGAAAATACTAAGGTTATAAATTCATTTGATATATCCTTGTCCATGGTTGAGTCCCTTGGATCAAGAACATCTAACCATCATTATTGATTCCACTGTAGTTTTTATTAGTTATAATTCCCATTAAAACAAGTCTTAATCTTTCTTGCCCATAAGAGTAATTTTCTTCTCTAAATTTGTACATCACACAGAATCATTAATTCAATTAGAGAGTAAAGTGTGGCCCTTTAGTCTTTATTGAGTGCAAAGAGTTGCACATCTTTTCCCTATATTACTTTATATCAATCTCTTCTTCGCCATTTTCATATTACTAATACTTTAATTATATAAAGTATTTCCCCTAAATGCTTTATTTACTCCTCCCTCTGTCTCATTCTTGCACATCATATCTCTACATCTCTGTATCCACCTCTGTTCATTTTCATTGCATGGTGTCTATCTCCAGAGAGTAACAACTTGGTTTCACAGAAAATAACCTTGTCTATCATAGGTACTGTCTGCCTAATGTCAAAGTGCAGTGCCTGTTTTTTTGGCATTCCAAATGCTAAACTTTACTGACAAAGTTATCTTTGAAGGTCAGGGTGGTGTCCAAATTTCTCCAAATCCTCCAGGATAATGCTTTGCATGTAGAACATTCCATGTGACACACTCAACTCTCATTCTTTTGCCATCTTTATCTTCATAAATATCTACTTATGGCCTCAGTTGAGTCCAACAAGGATAACAGGACAAAATTAAGACTTCTAATGATATCAGGTAGCATCAGTTCTCTAGGGCAAAGAGTCTTGTTAGGCAGAATAATGCCCATTCAAATACCAAAGCAGGGTCGGTATCATCATCACTTTCATCAATTATCACTGGCTTTTGAATAATCATTTCTAAAAATCCTTGTACTCTTAAAAATCAGATTTTTAAAAGAGGATTTTTCTCAAAAACTAAGCTTTCTGAATTGCTATACAATACCACAATCTAATGGACAGTTTGCTATCATGATCTTGCTTTGTATATAATATGTGGTTATACATTATAATAATACAAAAATTGTATTGTCTGATACAAAATTGTGGTTCCTTTATTTTTCAAAAACTACTCATCATTCATCTATAAACTCCTTGAAATAATGATCTCTGCTTTGAATATCCTACTACTTTCTAAAATTATTCTAAAGTATTTTCAGTCCTCACCACTAAATTAGTATTTCCAATGTCCCCAATGAATTCTGTCTCTGTAGCATTGCACAATGTGAGTATTCTTTCTTTTTCCCTTGTTATTTCTTCTCCTTTTTTTCCCCCTACAATGCCATATTTTCCTTCTGATTTTTTTCAGGTAAGTATCTCAACTTTATCAGACTCCTTCAGTTTTACATTTCTTCCTATATCTTGTATAAACTTTGAGAGTCCCCCAAAGCTTCATGTATTAAAAATTAATCCATGTTGTGAGGTATTAAGAGGCTGTAAAATTAATCAACTATGATGTTTAGAGTGAGGGCATTTAGAAAGTGATTAGGACTAAAGTCATTGGGGTAGAGCCCCATGATTAAATCCTGGTGGATCTGTGAGAAGATGGAGAGAAACCACGCATACACTTGTGTGTCCTACATCTTGTACTATGTGATGCCATGGCATTGCCTTGGGACTGACTCTTCCAGCAAGTGGATATATTTCACCAGATGTGGCCCCTAAACCTGTATCTCCAGAAGTGTGAGCCATAATAAAACTCCATTCCTTACAGAGTACATATTTTGTTATAGTAATAAAATATACCTGCCTCAGGTATTTTGTTTTTGAAACAAAAGGTGGACTAATACATCTCTTTAACCAGCCCATTATGAGTTCCAGCTCTCATTTTGTCTGATTTTCTTAGCATGCATGCTCTCCTTTAATGACCTCAATCATCTATACCTTTTTAGTTCATTATTTAATTATCAAGAAGGCAATTCAATTTGTTTTAGGTGATGGCCTCCTATATATGCCTATTAGACCCTGACAAACTCTTATCAGAAAATTGTTCTATTCTTTTACAAAATATCCTGATTATTATGCTCATTAAATTTATTGTTAATTCCTTATTTACAGCAATGTGACCCTGTTTGAGAGGTGTTGAATTAACGTTAACTTTAAAACCCCACTTATATCTTATTTCTCTTCTTTATGAATATCTACCTAAAGATGTACAATAGTTCAATGCTGAAGCTGTTCTAATTCTCAAGCATCTTCACTCCTGAAGCAAAACCTAATTAGAACTTCTAACTTCTAAATAATATTTGTATGTCCCTAACTCTTCCATACCTCAAGTCCCCTCTCCCTGTGATGGCAGCCCCATCCCTTCATGTGCCCACTCCTGTCCAGGGGTCATCTGGCTCCCCACGACCTTAGCTTCTACATCCCATAGATTCCCTTGGGTCTTTACTCTGCCACCCTACATTCATGTCCATCTGATCTCACTCCCATATGGCTATGCTCTCAGATTATTTATCCCTCAGAAGTTAATATCCAGTGTTATGGAAATAACATCCATCTCCTTGGGAATCTGTCTTGCCACAAGGGATTCAGAAAGCCAAAAAGTTTCCACACTACAGCCCCAGTGCTTGCCTCAGCAGTTCTTAAACATTTGCCTCCTGAGGTTTAATCTTCTTAAGTTGACTATGCCAGATACTATACCAAGCACTTGGAATCCAGAGTCAATTAAAACATCCCCTGCTTTCAAGTGGTTCATAACTTAGATAGGTAGACAGATCATTAAACTACCCGAGGGAAGAGCTACAGGGAACTGAACAAGACATCAGCATCACATGGCACATAAACTTACAAATCATTACTTACATATTCATGTTTTAAGACTATAAGTTCCTCAGAGCAACACATGTCATCTTTGTGTCATGGATATCTTGTAAAATTATGGGCCCAAGATAGACAATGCATATTTATTGAATTAATGAACCAGTGAATGCATGAAGGTGGAATGGCTGGCCTGCAGCAGGCCTGTGGAGCAGATATCTGGGCAATCTCTGGCTTCTGGAATTCCTCTTGGCACCTGCCCAAGGAGATCCTGGAGCTTCAGGGTTGGGAGTATGAGAAGAGTCACCCTCTTTCTGGGGTGTGAAAGTGACTGTTCTTCATACATAGGCTGTGCCTCACTCCCGGAAAGACAGCAGGCCCAAGATAAAAGGGGCTGGGCTCCTCAGTTCCTTGCCTGTGACAGCTCCTGCTTCCTTCTCTGAACAGGTGAGTTCTTGGACATGAAGGAAGGCAGATGGGACTGTATGGAGGGAAGGCAGGAAAAGGTAGGGGGTGAGGAAGGAGTCCCTGGGGTATGGGCAGCCAGTGTGAGGTAGTCTGCAACCTGTAGTTGACAAGGGTCCAGGCTTGTCCTTGTGCAATCTTGTTAGTGACATCCTCTCCTGACTTCTCTTGGTCTGGTAAGGATCTGGTGAGAAGCAGGCACTGGGGCTGTGACTATCCCAGCTTAGGGTGGGAGAGTGATAGAACTTCTTCGTGAACAGTGAACAATGTGATAAGGGAGACCAACAAGAATCATGGGAGTTCAACTGCTGATATCTGAGCCTTTGATAGCTTCCCTGTAATCAATCCTCTTCCAATGAGTTCTCAGAGAGGACCCCCTTGATATGCATAAGAATGATCCCTCCACCAAAGGAAAGTTTCACAGCATAAGGCCAGCTATGTTCTCAGACCTCGGGAAGCCTAACATGGGTCTGATATTGAGCCCATATAGGAAGACAGTCAGCATCTTTCACAGGGGGAGAGAGAAAGAAATGCGAGCAAGAGAGAGAGAGAGAGAGAGACAGAGAGAGACAGAGAGAGACAGAGACAGAGAGAGACAGAGACAGAGACAGAGACAGAGAGAGATTTTATTATACTTTATATCAGTTTCCAAATTTTAGCTACAGATCTTATTCACAAAGAAGCTTGTTTTGGAGTGAAAATCCATTGACATTCAGAGTGCAGGACATTGTGCTGATGGCTTTTCAAATTTCTCTTTAGGTTTACTGACTTCTCTCAAAAATGTCCTGCCAGCAGAGCCAGCAGCAGTGCAAGGCCCCTCCCAAGTGCCCTCAAAAGAGTCAGACCCCAAAATGCCCTCCAAAGTGTCCCCCTAAGTCCCCTCAAGTCTCTTCCTGCTGCAGCTCCAGCTCTGGGGGGTGCTGTGGCTCCAGCTCTGGGGGCTGCTGCAGCTCTGGGGGTGGTGGCTGCTGCCTGAGCCACCACAGGCCCCGCCGATCTCTTCGTCGCCGACACCAGAGCTCTGGCTGCTGCAGCAGTGGAGGTGGCAGCAGCTGCTGTGGCAGTAGCAGTGGAGGTGGCAGTGGCTGCTGTGGCAGCAGTGGTGGCAGCAGTGGCTGCTGTGGCAGCAGTGGAGGTGGCAGCAGCTGCTGTGGCAGTAGCAGTGGAGGTGGCCAGCAGTCTGGGGGCTGCTGCTAATCTGAGCCATGAGGCCGTCAGACAAGCTGAGCTGGAGGAATCCCCAGCTTATAGCTCTTCCACCCTCGGTTTCCTGTTCTCCATGTCCTGAGCTCTAAGATGCTGAAATCTTCCTGCGGAAGCTTCCGAATTTCCCTGCAGATGGACAGAGCCCCTCCCCACTAATTCTGTGTTACAAAATAATAAAGTCTTCTCTATTGAGCCTCATCAGTCTCTTGCTTATTTTTACCAGCATGATCCCCACAGGTCAGTGTTAGCCACCAGGGATCAGCCCTGGCCTGGCAAGGACAGAAGCCTGGCTTGGGAGTGTGGGTCAGGTGGCCAGGCACCCTGCACAGGGTATGCATAGTTAAGTCTGTGGTTGGCCTTTCCTGCAGAGAGTCCAGTCTAGTTGCCCATTGGGGATATTGTCCTTTTCTGGCTACATGTGAATTTTCTCTGATTTTAGGCCTATTATTCTACTCTACTTTTCTTATAATAACAACAATAGTATTTCTACAGCCAATATGAATGAAAACTTAGAAACTGCTAGCACTGCTTACAATAGTAATGTATGAGGACAAACCAAATGTCCATTAAATAAAAAGTAGACAATTTATTATTAGATATGCACTCAACAGATTGATTCAACATTCAAAATTAATCAACTGAATCAACACAAAATGATATATATGAGTAAACAAAATAAGTAATTTCTGAAAGATTATGCAAAGCATGATAGCCTATTCATACATTTAAGTGAGAAAAAAATCCTTTTTATGTTGTTATATATATGATTACTATGTGAAAAGGAAAAGAAAATATGGATGAAAATTTGTTTCAGAATAATGAGTTTTTGGGGTGGGAAGTAGCAAAGATGGGTGGTGGGCTGAGCCATGTGTTTTATTCTCAAGATCCTGGTGTTTATTCCTAGTGGGTTCCCATTCTTCTCAAATGAAGGAATGAATGAGAAGATTGGAGGATAAACTAACTAAAAATTAAGAGGATCATGCATGAAACAGTGCTGACCATGTCATGGTCCAAGAATTCTGATTTTTCCAATGCTATATGTCCAAGGCCCTATTTTTTCAGAAAGTGTTCTATGCATTCACTTCTATAATGTTCTCAACTACTTCTCACAACTTTTAAAACATTTTATTTTTGACCTCCCATTAAGTTTATATATAAGAAAATTGAGATTCAGAAATTAAATAATTTCCCCAGGTTCACACAGGAAGAGCAAGACCTGATGCCTGTCAGTGTCTGCCCTTTGCTGTTCCCTCCTGCTCTCATTCTTCTCCTCTCTCCTGAGCATTCTCTCCTACTCCTCGGTATCAGTGAACGTCACCATGCTGATGGCTAAGGAGCCCCTTCTCAGAGAGACTTCAGTGCCCTAGAGTCAAAATAGCACTGTGTCACTCCTAATCACTTCATTCTGTTTTATTTTTTAAAATTTCCTTATCACACATAAATGCTTTCTTATTTACTCATTTTTTTGTCCATCTCTCTCAACTGTAATGTAAATTTCATGTGAGTAGGGTCAGTCCTGCCTACTGTAGTCTTTCCAGCACCTAGAGCAGGCTTATCTGGGATAGCAAAAGCTATTTTCAACTGAATGGCTTCCAAGTCAACAGATGAAGTCTGAATTTATTTTCTGAGCTCCTGCTTGATACATCTGGCTTCCTGTTAGACTTCACCCATCAAGAGTTTCATTCTAATTTCAAACTCTAACTTTACAAAATGAACCTCGACACCTGGTCTCCATTCAATATGCTCTCCCTGTGTTAATTTACAGTTTAGTGAATATCATTATCTGTCTAGTCCAGAAACCAGGCACATTATGAATTGTTTTGTCTCTTGTAACTCACCCCTCATATAAATCACCAAACACTAAATCCTATTGATTCTTTATCTTGCATCCCAAATTTTTCTGCTTCTCTCCATCTCCACTATTGCTACACGAGTAGATGTTATGTCTTTCCTAGATTGTTGTCACAGCTCTGTCAGGGTCTCCTGAGGTCTTACACTGCTCCAATCTGTTCTCTGCAACCATAATCTTTCCAAAATGTCAATTTGAACCTGTCAGTCCAGGGTTTAAACCTTTCATGGCTCAATGGTCCAGAGGTCTAGTTGTTCTTCATATGTGACACATTGCTGCTTTCAATGTGCAGCATTCAGGGCTCAGTGTCCTTCCAATCCACCATGTCTCAAGAAAGACTCAGAGAAGCAAGCACTGGACTCCCTCCTGACCACAATTTGGTTACCACCTCTGTGGTATTGTTGGTTCTTTCTTAGAGATTTAGGGACCCCACTGGACATAACCATGAGGATAGTTGAAGGGACAACCTCCAGAGACACATCTTGCATGTGACCAGCCTCTTATCAAGATACCCCAGGAATCTCCAATGGGGGGAGCATAAGACAACAGACTGCAATTCTGAGTAAACACAGCCTCTTTGACTCATGGTGAAAGGGCTCTTCTCCCCCAGGGGGCTGTGCAGTGTAAGAATTTCAAAAAGAGAAAAATAACCTCAGATGATTTCCAGAAGCAAATAATTTTATTGGCATTGCAAGGCAGATACAAAGTAATGTCAAATGATGAGGACAACAGCTGCAATTCTGGCTGTACCTCTGCAGTGCCTCTCAGGTCTGCCTGGCTTCAGGGCTTTATTTTTTTGTGGTACTATGAATTTAACCCAGGGGAACTCTACAAGTGTAGAGTAGCTACACCCAAGACCTTTGTTTGTTTGTTTGTTTCTTTTTATTTTGAGATACTGTCTCCGTAAGTTGTATTGCTGAGGTGGGCCTCAAACCTGTGATCCTCCTGTCTCAGCATCTCAAGCTGCTGGGATTGCAGGTGCACACCACAGAGTCTAGCTCAGGGCTTCTCTCTATGTGGACCTCTATCTCTGTAGGTTGCTTTGGCCAAGAAGAGGCTACGTCTTTACTAAGCCAAATGACACTCAGGCCACTAAGATTACTGTCATACAAAATAATGATTATTCCCATTTACTTCACTGAAAATGGTTTTTCATTGTTGATATGTATGAATTAGAGATCTACATATTATGTCAATAAGATTCTGGTTATGTGAAATTGAAGTAAGTTATTAACTTCTCTGCATTTGAATATACTCCTTTTAAGGGGAGGCAGTTAAGTGTAATTGCCTAAGTCATAGGCTATTGAGAAGATTAAATGAGTAAATGTGTGTGAATGATTTTGGACAGCTGAGAAGTATATTTTGACACCATAGAAATGTTTGTTTTCTACACCAATTCTGCAATTCTCCAATACTCACTGAGAGTTCAACAATTCAACACCATTCTGGCACTAACTCCCAGAGTGAGACTAAATTCCACAGTTAAGGGCTCAATTCTTTAAGAGTGTCTCTCATTTTAGCTGCCAGTTGCAAATGGGGCTCTCAGGCTACCCATACATCTGCTCAGATGACTACAAGTTCAGGAGTTACCATGAACCCCTTCTTAGTTCAATAATTTACTAGAATGACTCACAGAACTCAGGAAAGTGTTTTACTTATGATTACAGATTTATTATAAAAGATACTACTCAGTAGCAGTTAAATGGAAGAGATGCTATTAGTCAGCTTTCTATCACTGTGACAAAATACCCAAGATAATCAACTTATAAGGAGAAAAAATTTATTTTGCCTCACAATTTTGAAGCATTCGTTTCATGCTTGTTTGGTCCATTGAATTTGTGTCTGTAGCAAGGCAGCATATCCTGGTAGGAATGCATAGCAGGAAGCCTCATCTTATGATCAGAAATAAAAGAAAGAGAGGAAAAGGAAAGACTGGGGCCCCAATATTCACTTCAAGGCCATGCCTTCAATGACCTAATGTTCTGTTCCCCAACTAGGACCCACCTTCTAAAGTTCCACCACCTCCCAACAGTACCTCAGACTGTGGACCAGCAAGCCTTTAATACATGGGCCTATGAGGGACATTTACCCAAACCATAGCAGATACATACAGGTATAAAAGTGTGGAGGGCACACTTTTATGTGAGCCCTCAGAGCTTCTAAGTCATCTTCCATCAACCCACTCTCCCAGTAATCTAATATGTTCAACTCAGAAGCTGACTGAACCTTATTTTTAACGGAGTTTACAGAGGTTTACTTACATAGGCATAATTGATTAAATCATCGACCTCTGCAATTCTAATCCCTCTGATCATGTTGACCAGCCCCAATCTTGAAGATATCTAGAGCTGCATCCTAAGGCACCTCATCAGCATAAACTCAGGTATGGTCTAAAGGAATTTGCTCTGAATAACAAAAGATATTCCCACTAATGAGGAAATCCAAGGATTTTTGGAGCTCTGTGCCAGGAACCAGGGATAAACATAAAGTACATTTGTGTGTGTGTGTGTGTGTGTGTGTGTGTGTGTGTGTGACACCACAATAGCACCATAAGTTTTTGCCATAGTTGTGATTCAAAGCCCTCAGAAATACATTTATTCCATAGAGTATAGTTCTTTTTACATCATCATCGTAGTCCAATTATCATCGTCATTAACAAAAGCATCATCACCATGATCATGGGCACTCCCAACAGTGACCTTGATAGTATGAGCAAACCTCTTTAACTAACCCAACCCTTGTTATTCACTTCCTTTGTAAATATTTGAAATTCTTGCAATATATTCCACATTTTTGATAAAGCAATTGGATACTGTTTTATATTCCATTAAAGTTTCTGTTTTTTAAACTCTCAAGAAACATGCCTTTATTGTATTTGTTCTTTCTCGTCCATGTAAAGTTGTCTTTCACCTCTGGATTATGTACCACTTCATTAAGCCTGTTCGTTAATAAAGAAATTCAATAATGGCTCCTGCTCTTCATTCTCCTCTGAAATCAGTCTTTCCGAGGTCACAATCAATATCAAAATAGTCAAGTGGAGTGGGCTCATTAGAGCATTTGACAAAGGTGGTCATCTTTTAGAATTTTCTCTTCCTTTGAATAATAATTCAATTTTTCTTTGTCCCTGTCTTTTTCTTCTCTTAGACTAATGCTGACTCTTTTATGCAGAGTCCATTCCCTCTTCTCATCTGCTGTCCATATATGAAAGTGGGGAATCCCAGCTGTCTTTGATCTTGATGTCCACAATGGCCTCCTCCTTGTCCATAGCACAAGCTAGCTCCCTATGTTCCTCTCTGGTCTGAGTTATGTGCCCTCCACAGTTCCAGTAGCACCCAGAGCTTCTCTAATAAGAGAAAGCACAGGTGTGCCCGTCTGTCTTCCACACCACCTCATGAATTCTTCAAGAAATGAGTTGCCCTTTTATTTTCAGTAGTTAATAGAGATAGAACACACATTAATTATCTACTTAATTAATTCTTTTTTGTCTCCAGTTTCAAATTCACCAGTGAGACATGAATATGGATTTTCATCTTATCTGACCATTCTCTAAACTTGAACCCTGCCTTAAAGCAAAGTCTAACAGAATCTCTCATGATCCAATCTCCTTTGTAACTCTCTCCTGTCCCTCTCAAGTTCCCACTGCCCCTCATAACCCTGTCTCCAACATAGTCCTACAATTCCTCAGGCTGTTTACTTGGCCATCCTTAGATTTTCTTCCCATGTTGGTGACCTGAGCATCACCCCCTTTCCTGGCCTGCTTACACACTCTCCCCCTGAATGTTAGCCCCTTAGGCTTGTGCTCTCAGTTCATCTAATGTTATGGAGGCATTGATAAATGATGACATCCATGGGTCACATCTCATTTGACCTAACTTTTGGAACTTCTAAAGCACAAAGAATGGTAACCCAAGTTTTTGGCCCATGGGGTCCAAAAAGCACCCAATTGTTTATCCCTTTATTCAGTTGGTCAATTAATTCATTTATTTTTCAAGGCTACCCCATTCTGTTGATGGTATTCCCAGGCATATGGAAGTGAATGCATTCTGCCCTCAACAGATTCTCCAACTAGAGAAGCAGAAAGGCACACAAATAGGCATGACATTGTCCTGATGTAAAAACTTGTTAGGAGAGCACATTGCATCATGGTGCCTTCTTATTGCACATAGAATTTTTACTGTGCATTGTTTACACATATATCCTCAAGGCAATTTGGCTCATCTTTATGACAAAAGCATCTTGCAAAACACAGGACCAAAACAGACACTGCATATTTATTGAATTAATGAATGAGTGAATGCACTCGAGTGGAATGACTGACCACAGGAGGCCTGTGGAGCAGATACCTGGGCAATCTCTGGCTTCTGGGGTTCCCCTTGGCCCCTGCCCAGGGAAATCCTGGAGCCCCAGGGTTGTAAGAATCACCCTCCTCCTAAGATGTGAAAGTGACGGTTCTGCATACACAGGCTGTGCCTCATTCCAGGAAAGACAGCAGGCTTAGGATAAAAGGCTTCAGTGCTGAGCTCTTCAATTCCCAGCCCTTATCATGGGTCAGTGGCGGCTCTTGCTTCCTTCACTGAGTCAAGAGAATGCTTGGTAAAGATGGCTCCAGGGAAATAGAGCTGTGTGGAAAAACTGACAGAAGAAGTCAGAAGAAAAGGAAGAAGCCTTTGGGGCCAGGGAGACATGAGGGAAGCTGCAACCTGTAGAAGTATTTAGTTTTCAGTACCACTGCCTTAGAATTTGCTTATTAGAAAATGTATGTTCTTGGGCTGGGAATGCAGCTCAGTGGTAGAGCACTTGCTTAGCGTGGTTGAGGGCCTGGGTTCAATTTCCAGCACCATACACAAAAAAAAGTAAAGTGAAAAGAAAATGAATATTCTTGAATATGGCATATCATCACCAAATACCATTGAAATTAGGGATCAAAAACTGAGTGGGTTACCTATTTCTTTTAGGGACAAGAAGGCTTGTATAGAGCTGAGTTGGGAGTCCATGCAGAGAAACTATTAGAATAATTCTGTGTAAACAAAATGGACAGAAGAGAGAAATTATTAAGGTTTATTTTCCTACAGATCAGTTTCCAAATTCCTTTGTAGAAGTTGGTCTATGAACCAACTAGTTACAGGAGATAGTTTCTATGAAATCCAGGAGCAAGAAAATAATGAAAAGCAACCCTTGGTATTGTGCACTGACTTCTTCTGTTTCTCTCAGTTGATGGAACTTCGCCCTCATGTCCTGCCAGTAGCACCACTAGCAGTGCCAGCCCCTTTCTAAGTGCTGGGAAAACGTTCCATTCCTAAATGTCCCCCCAAGTGCCCTCAAAAGTGCCTTCTCCAGTGCGCAGCTCCATGTGTCCATGTAATATCTTCCTGCTGTGGCCAAGGCTCTGGGCTGTGTGGCTGCTATAGCTTTTGGGGTTGTGGCTGCTGCCTGAGCCAACACAGAACCACCTTCTCCTCCAGTTCTGGGGCCACTAGAGCCCCTGTTATTGTAATTGCCAGCTTTAGGAGGGTTTTGGCTATTGCCATGCTCTTGGGCTGCTGCTGACCTGACCTCTTTCTCCAGAGGAGTGACAGTGGGAGAACCCAAGTAGATACAGACCACCTTCATCCGAACTTTCCCTCCCCTCACATTCTTTCTTCAATCTTGGAGTTTGAGATGCTAAAAGGGACTTTTTCAGAGAGGTCATTCCTATATTTCACACAAATTCCTTGTCTTCTGAACCCCTACCCCTGCAAATCCCCTTTGCAGGACTTCAGACTAAATGACAACTTGGGAAATAATTTGAGTTTCTTCTTTCAGTACTTCTTACTCCTTGCTCTTGATTCATTCTCTCTCTCTCTCTCTCTCTCTCTCTCTCTCTCTCACACACACACACACACACACACACCCCCCACATAACCCACGTCTCCTGCACTCCAGTGTTGATCAGTGTTCCTCCAGGCAGTGTGGTCCCATTCAGGTTCCACACATTCATGTGAGTATGCCGCTTTGTCCAGACTACTCCCAGGACACAGGCTTAGAGCAATTCAGTGATCTCATTGTTTAATCTGGAAAAGGGAACATCTATTCTGTTAGTCCCAGGTTTGGGGACTAAAAATAGGATGCAATCATAGGGGTACAACCACCTTACTTACAGTGATTTATATCAATTTAAAGAATGTCGTAATATTTATCACACATTTTATTTTTATAACATTCTTTGGAAGGTAAGCAAGAAATATAACCAACAGAAAAGAGAGATGAAGAACTAAAGATTCAGAGAGGTTACCTGGAGAGTATGATTGGGACCTAGGACTGTTGTGTGATGCCTTAGTCTGTTTCTCTTTCCATAACACCTAATGTCACATGATCAGCTTCTTTGATTTCATACTCCAAGTAATTTTGGCTCATCACAAACTGTTACGGAAATGATTATTTTTCCATTAGCTGAATCATAGTGTAATAACAATAGTTACAATTTTAAGTAATAATGATGATAATATAATTATGCCAATAAAATAATTACTTTTATTGAGGGTTTATTCATGACTTGACCCTTCACATACCTTTTATTAATCTTTATAGTAATTTATGAAACAGGTGTTATTTACCTTTTTATATATGATGAAACTAACCAAGGCTCGGAGAGAGTAAGTGATCTGTGCTGCCACACAGTTGATTGGAAGGAGAGGTTTAGCATTGACACAGATGTGTCTGACCTGGAAGAGTATGCCATGGGGCACTGAGCCCCTAACTGTGGCTTTTACTACTACTTCTCCTCCTCCCCTCTTCCTCCTCTTCTTCTTCTCCTTCTCCTTCTTCTTCCCTTTTTCTTCCTCCTCCTCTCCTCCTCCTCTTTTACCTTCCTTCTCTTCTCCTAGCAGTGCCAGCCTCCTCCTCCTCTTCTTCTTCCCCCAGCACAAGGCATTTATTGGCTCATGTCAGTGAGAAGTCTGGAGATAAGCTGGGCTTTAAGGTTAGTATTGTAAGAGCCCTTGTTTCTTTCTTCTCTTCTGCTCTGCCCTCTTCTGTGTCAGCTCCATCCTGAAATTGGCTCTTTTTTTATTTCATTTTTATTTTTATTTTTTTAATTATTATTTGTTCTTGAGAACAAATAAGATAGAGTTGATTGTGTTTGATAGTGCCTATCACAGGACAGGTCCATGATCTGCTTCTTGGGTTATGACACATAGTTTCCATCTCTGTCTCTCTGATTCTGCTCTAGCAACCCTCCCAGGGCACCCGGAGTTGGAACACATCATGCCTCTAATTAAAATAGCTGCCAGCCACCTGAAGATACAGACTGGCTTCTTACAGCCATGCATGCACTGGCTCCTTCCTCCTGCTCTCATCACACTGTTCCATGAACATGCTGCAGGCCCTCAAGTCCCGCCTGCTGTCTCTTTGTATACGTTGTTCCCTGTTCTAGCATGCTCTTTGCACTCCTTTGCTTCTGCTTAGCTTTTAGATCTCAGTCCCATATTTGCTTACTCAGAAAAGCTCCTTCTGATCTCACTGGCTTTTTCCGACTTTGTGCCCCAGTCCTAGAGCTCTTCCATTGCTCTCTGGATCTCTCCTGTTAAACACTAATGAAGGTTGTCGCTGGCTTTCTGTGTAGACTTTCTATTAATATTTGTCCTCTCAGCCAACAGCTTGCATTGCATCTGTTTGGTTGTGTGTATTACCTCTCTATCTGTGGGGCGTAGCATGATGCTGTTCACATAGAAAATACTTGCCAAATAAATATTTGCTGAATGAACAAATGCATGCACAAATGAATGAATCATCATCATTACCATTATCACCATTATCCTTTCAACCTGTACTAGTCTGAAATATCTTTCTTAATTGTTGTATCACTATGGGACATAATACACCAAAAATATGTGTAGTCTTTGTAAAATTCACATTCATCTGGGCATACCGTATCTTTATTTGCTAAATCCTGAAACTCTACCCCAGGAACTAGCCTCATGTGTTATGGGCCACCCGGTTTAGTGTTGCGAGGCTCAAGGTTCCATTCCCTCACTGGTATACATGTGTGGCTTTTTCTCCAGAGTAGAAGGTAAAGTCTTTGGAAGACTGTAACTCCTGATGCTTCTTCCTCTGTGTGCTTCCTTCTGTACTTCTACTCTGTACTTGTATCTGCCAAAGGTCTTCCTACACAGTCCCACTGTCTGTTTATTTTTGTGTCTTCCTCATTAGCCTATAAGATCCCTGAGGGCAGAGACTATGAATCCGTGCTCAGGGAGTGTTTGTGGACTGAATGGATGATGACTGTTCCTCATCTATTCTAGGAACCTCATAGGTGATCTGTAAATATTTGGTGAACTGAATTGAATAAGCTCCACTTGATACAGTAACATCCTGCCCATTATGTGAGATAATCATTATTAGCAGGGAAGAAATAAAAGAAGTGTTATGCTGCTGAGGTGGCCCACGCCTATAATCCCAGCCGCTCCGGAGGCTGAGGCAGAAGGATCGTGAGTTCAAAGCCAGCCTCAGCAACAGCAAGGCACTAAGCAACTCAATGAGACCCTGTCTCTAAATAAAATACAAAAAAAAAAAAAAAAAAGCTGGGTCTGTGGCTCAGTGGTTGAGTGTCCTGAATTCAATCCCCAGTACCACTCCCCCAAAAAAGTGCTACCATCAAGAGGAATACACTGCTTCTTTGGTTTTTAGTTTGGCTTCCAAGTGAACATGTCCAGTCTGAGTCATTTGCATCCCCAAAATGCTTGGGGAAGTTCCTTGGCTGAGGTTTAAACAGAGTCTGATTCCTAGGGATATTGCAGAAGGTTACAGGTGTGGTACAGAGGTTGGATCTCAAGAAGTTTGTGATACTATGTTTCATGAATATGATTCTGGTTTCATTAGGATTTATCAATATAAATGTGTGTATATATCTATCTATATATCTACATATCTATGCATTTGTATCTATGTGTGTGCATGCAACATGTTTATGCATTTATATATATATATATAGTCTTTATTGAGATACAATTAACATTCCATACAGTTCATCCAATTAGTCTAAAATTCAATGTTTTTAGTATATTCACAGAGCTGTGTAATCATCACTGCAATCTAATTTTGGAATATTTTCATCACCCCATACTGAAATACTGTGGCCATTAGCCATCACATTCCCTCAAGTCCTACTTTCTGTCTCTATTCATTTGCCTATTCTGGAGATTTCATATAAATCAAATTATACAGCATGTGATCTGTTATGACTGGTTCTTTCTCTCAGCATAAGTACAAGTGAAAGATTTAGGGTTCAACCATGTTGTAGCAATGGATCAGATTCTCAATCATTTTCATGATCAACTAACATTACATTTTAAGGTATATCACATTGTATTTGTTCATTCATCAATTGATAGATACTTAGGTTGTTTCTGCATAATGCTGCTATGAAATATTCATTTGCAAGTTTTTGGGTGGACATATATTTTCATTTTGTATGGTTGGAATTTTCATTTTACTATGAGTGGGATTTATGAAATATGTAATAACTATATGTAACTTTTTGAAGAATTGCCAAACTGTTTTCCACAGTGACTATAGCATGTATATTTATTTCCATCAGCAGTATATTGAGGAGCTCAATTTTTCAATATCCTCCTCAACATTTGTTATTGTCTTTTTTTATTATAGTAATTTTTTTTTTTTTTTGTACTGGGGATTGAACTCAAGGGCACTTGACCACTGAGCCACATCCCCAGCCCTATTTTGTGTTTTATGTAGAGACAGGATCTCACTGAGTTGCTTAGCGCCTCGCCGTTGCTGGGGCTGGCTTCGAACTCATGATTTTCCTGTCTCAGCCTCCCTAAGTGCTGAGATTACAGGTGTGCGCCACTGCACCTGGCTTATTATAGTAATTTTAGTGAATGTGAAATGGTATGTCATTATAACTTCAATTTGCATTTCCTTAACAGTTAATTAGGTTGACATCTTTTCTTGTGCTTATGGGCCATGTATATGTCTTCTTTGAAGACTTGTCTATTCGGCCATTGCCCATTTTTAAATTGTGTTATCTCTTTTTATTATTGAGTTGTGAGAGTCCTTTATATACTTTATATATTCCAGTTTAAGTCCTTTTCAGATATATTATTTGTAGATACTTTCTTCTGTTCTGTGGATCATATTTTCATTTTTAATGATATAACTTATAGCATAAAAGTTTTCAATTTTTATGAAGTCCAATTTTTCTTTTTTTTTTCTCTTCTACTTTTGGTGTTATATCTAAAAACATAATGTTAAATCCAAAGTCATGGAGACTGACTCCTATATTTTTTCTAAGAATTTTATAATTAAAATTATATCTTACATCTAGGTGTATAACTTATTTTAATTAATTTTTGTGTATGGTATGAGGAATCATATATTTTAATCCTAATTTCATCTGAATTTTTTCTTATGAATAATCTATATAATCTTATTGCACATATTTCTCTTCTCATCTTTATTCATATCTAATGATCACACTCTTTATTCACAGCTTTATATCTATTTCATTCATTGTTTTGACTCAATCTTTAGTTCTCTCCCTAATTTTATTTCTGCCTCTCTAATTTAAGTCTAGTATAAAGATCATAAATTAGTATGAGAATTTATGTAGTCCACCTGAGGCTCAGGTAATTTAAGTGATTTTTTTGTTGGAGGTGACACAACTTCTAGTGCCTTTGTGGTAATAAAGTAGATTTATAATGAATATATAGATTTTACAGTAATAAATTAACTCCAAGATTTATTTATATATACATATATTTGTATGTATACATATATGTTAACATGTGTATAAATATACTTACATGTTATATACACATGTATGTGTGTGTGTTTCTGTGTGTGTGTGTACATTTATATATCAAGTCCTAAACTGGAATGTAGTATATTTCTGAAACCCATAGCAAATAATTTGACCATAAAAAGTTCATCTATATAGTCACATTTTAATTTAATAATTGATTTTCTATCTTCTTTCTAACCAATTATGCCTCCTGAAGTCTTTCTTAGTATCCTATCAACCTATTATTTTTATTGGTCCCTGGGGCTCATCCCTAGCCTAATTTTAATGTCATTGAACAAATGTTAAATGAGCACTTTCTGGGGACCTGGTTTCTTCTACATATGGTCTTCAATAGGCGCCATCAAGATGCTCATCATCTGGTGAAGAGACCAGACACAGGAGCAGACAAGTGCAGTATTTGTAGCTCCTATAAAAGAAGACTTAGGGAAGCCCCAAAGGCCCACCCTCTTTGGAAAGGTGGTAAGAGCAGAGCCATGTAAGCCTGATGAAGACATCAATGTCTGAGCTAAATGTGAAGGAAATACTGGTGGATTCTGGCACAAAAAGAGTTGTGGATGTGGAGAAAGGGAGGAGAGAATGGTCTGAAGAAAGAGTTCTGAGTGAAGGCAGTAAATGAAGCACTAGCATGCTGGGGGTGATTTTTTTGGGGGGGGGGGATACCAGGAATTGAACTCAGGGGCACCTGACCACTGAGCCACATCCCCAGCCCTATTTTGTGTTTTATGTAGAGACAGGGTCTCACGGAGTTGCTTAGTGCCTCACCATTACTGAAGCTGGCTTTGAACTCGCGATCCTCCTATCTCAGCCTCCCAAGCCACTGAGAGTACAGGCATGCGCCACCGCACCCCGCCTGGGGGTCTATTGAGCTTCCTTTGCTGCTTTCTAAATCATTGGATTTTGATACTTCAACAATGAATTTATAACATTAATTTCTGGGTTTGTTTTTTTGAGGATCTGATTAAGCATGATACACCAACTGTGATGATTGAGAATTTCCTCTGGCTTAAAAGGTAGTTGTTTTAGCTGTACATTGGGCCTAGAATAGTATGGTTTCAGTGAAATGATTATTACAAAATAGTAAGCCTGTCAAAAGCCCAAATTCTCTGGGTAAAGAGATTTACAACTTGCCTAGGTGACTTTTCATTCAAATTTTAAAATGTGGAAAAGACTAAAATGGGCAGTTTGTTTTACTTTCCTCATTGGGTCTACACCCTTGTCTCTATGTATTCTCTGATAAAGAGCTTCCAATGCCAGCTTCTCTCTTCATCCCTCTCCATTTCTCCCTGCATATCCATTTGACCTTCTCTACCAATAACCTTTTTGTGCTTTCTATTTTATCTTTCAATGCAGCTAGTGATAGCTGCAAATAGAACTAGGAAGCTCTTCTTCTGTTTGATATTCACTTTTCTTTAATCCCCTGGATACAACCCTTGAGTGTGTTTGTTGTTCAGCTATTTTGAATTATGGTGAAAACCTATGGAACTATTTTTTTTTAAACCCTTACCTTTAGTATAGTTGATACATAAACCTAAACCGTGTGGTTTAGGTTTGCATCTGATCTATTCAAGCTGGGCTTAGGGAGGAAAAACTCAAAAGTACCTTAGTACGAAGGTAAAACCCTGATTTCTTCAATGTTCAAAAGTAGAGCTTACAAGACTCTAGAATTTATATGGCAAGATTGAAAGATACCTTAGATGACAAATATAACCTCCATTTCAGGCATGAGCCCCACTACCTCTGCCTATTATAGTGATAAAAGGAAGCATAAAATGAAACATTATGAAATGATACAAAGAGTCTTCTTGTATCTGTTGGAAACACATCTTTGCAGCAGAGGGCAAGTATTTATGTTCTAGGTCTCATAATCAACACATCACAAAATTCTTTTAAGGTTTGACAAGCTATAGTCTCAAAGGGTCATAACTCTTGGAAAGGGTCTGTAATAAACATAGAACATCTCTGTGTATCCCTAACCCAAGGTAACTTTTCTCTCATGATTTATCTACTTCCAGAGGCCTCTCTTACTAACTTGGCAATGAATCCTAGCTCTGCTATTTTCAAGCTTATAACCTACAACAAATTACTTTCTTTGTGACTCTCTGTTCTCTCAATTATAGCTTAATGATAATGAAATGTACCACACAGGGCTATTTTAAAGATAAGACAGTTAACAGCTAGGCTTGGTGGCATACACCTATTACTCAGCAGCTTGGCAGGCGCAGGAGGATCACAAGTTCAAAGCCAGCCTCAGCTACCTAGCAAGGTCCTAAGCAACTTTGCTAGACTCTGTATTAAAATTAAAAAAATAATAATAAAATTAAAATTAAAATAACATAAAAAGGACTGGGAATGTGGCCCAGTGGTTAAGTGCTCTTAGGTGCAATTCCTGGTACCAAAAAAGAAAAAAAAAATGTTATGCAATTATAGAAATAGTGTGTGTGATCTTTCAGTTTTCTTTGTCTATTGTACTAAGAAAAATTTGAAATCATAAGCTTTATAGTTTTTGAAATTCCATAAAGTAAAATTCAAGTAGAACATCAAATTGCCTTAAAGGAAGGATTAAAGGATTCTCTAAAAAAATACAGTTAGCATGCCAGATTTGCTAGTGATATAGCAAATTCTCACTGAATTATATCTAGATTCATGTGTAATTTTCAAGGTGCTTCCATCCTTTCAGCATGAAGGCATCCACATGTACCACTCTCCTGTGCCTCTATAGCTCTTTCACTTCAGTGGTTCCATTCCCAATTTGTACCAATTATAGTTCCATGTTTTTTTAAAAAAATTATAACTTCAAGCCGGGCGCAGTGGCTCAAGCCTGTAATCCCAGCACTTAGGGAGGCTGAGACAGGAGAATCGCAAGTTCAAAGCCAGCCTCAGCAATGACAAGGTGCTAAGCAACTCAGTGAGACCCTGTCTCTACATAAAACACAAAATAGGGCTGGGGATGTGGCTCAGTGGTCGAGTGCCCCTGAGTTCAATCCCCAGTACCAAAAAAAAAAAAAAAAATTTATAACTTCATCTCACTCTTTTGTTCTATATTTTATTATATCTATTTATATTTTTATAATTGTATAGATGTCTTTATATTAATCTCTTTTGATATTTTATATAAATTTTATAAATCAAATATTCTCAGATTTATGTCATTTTTCTAGCTATATCATTTCAACCTATATTACTATTTCTAAATAGCCCCCTCTATCTAAATAGCCTCTGTATCATTCCCTAAAATTAATGACCTCTCTCTGGAGATACCCCCTGCTTATCTCTCTATTGTCTGTCTATCTATCTATCTATTTATCTATCTATCTATCTATCTCTCTATCTATCCTCTCTCTCTGCTACTGTTGTGGATTTGAATATGGCTTTAATATGTTATCATGTATCCATTTATTATATTTCAATATATAATGAAAAAATCAATAACCTTCAATAAAACACAAACATAGACTAGGCTTATATGTATATGTGTGGATGTGTATATATTTGCAAATGAGAATTCAGTGATTGAGTCAGAAAGGTAAAATGAACCTTATATACTAGCACAGTGTCTTTTCTGGGACATACAGTTTTTTGCAACACAACTTATTTCCCTTGAGGAACTCCCAGTTAGTGCGGAAGCCAGGAATGTAAATAATCAGAACACGTGATAACTTCAAAGACAGGAGTGTCTAAAGTGCTGCCAGAGCAGAGGGTGAATCATGGCTTTGGGAGTCTGGGACACTGCCAAACATGTGACTTTGGACTGTCTCAGATGATGAGTAATAATTCGTTAAGTGGAGAAGAGATGAAAGGACATCCTGAGAAGGGAAGACAGCATTTGCAAAGGTCTGCCATCTTGAAATATCGAGGCATGTGTAGAGGATGAAAACCACTTTGCATGGCTTCATTTGATGATATGTGGGGTGGTTGATAGCTGGCGAGGCAGGGATAATAAGAGGGACATGAGCCTGAGAGACTAGAAGGAAGCCGGTTTATAAAGGGATTTGTGTACTTTGCTAAGGAGCTTGACTATTTCCCCAGTAGACAATGAGAAGCAAAGTTAAGTATGTTTTAAGGATGATCATTCTAGTGGCTACTTGGAAGTTAAATGGAAGAAAGAGTAAAAGCAGAGAAAGCAGTGGGCTTGTACCGTGTGGATGCATGGACACCTGAGATCCAGCAGGCGCAGTGGTGATGGACTGCGAGGAGGAATATTTGAGAGAAATATGGAATAGAATGAAGAGTATGTGGGGACTGTATGCTGGGTTAAATTAGAAGGAAGATCAAGAGTGACTCGATTGTGTAATAACAGACCCTCAGGAGGAAGAACTTTCTAACAGGAAAGAATGACTTATTTTTGAGTTGGTTGAGTCAAAACTCCAAAAATCTAAAAACACATATAGACTCAAAGAGACTAGACACTGGAGCTATCTAAAGGGACGATTTAGTTTGAAGGCACTGCCAGATAAGGAATGTCCTTTGGAAGTAGGATTCTAGAACTTACTGAAGAATAAACACTATGTTAAATTTATCCCTGCCTGTAAACAAACTCAGTACTAATTCCACTTCTTCTACTAATGAGAACATTTTGGCTGTAGAGTATTACAGCTCAGAGAAGGAAGAGTGTTGGAAGTTAAATATTTTTGCTTTTAGTCAAATGATTAGTGTCTAAAATCACATTATTGAAAACTCTAGCACTCAGCCCTATTTTCATCTGTAAGACTTACCTTCCAGGCCCTTTGCACCTTTCTCCACACCTCCTCTTCTCTTTTTAAGAAGTAAGAAGTATCAAGGGTTACAGTGCTGCTCTAGTCTACCAACTCATTCTCAAGTGATCTAAGATATGTGCACCAAGCCCAGTTTCATGCCCATCTCTCCAATCATCCATCTTTCATCCATTAACAGACTCACGTTATGTCAGGATATAGAGATGCAAAGGTATTTTCCCCTCAAAAACTATACATTCCATCAAAAGATGAGTGGGAGAGACACAAAACTATCAGGACTCAAGAATTCCCATTTTGGTGGCAACAGCTGGTCTATGTTCTCAGTTGTATTTTTTTGTTTGTTTGTTTGTTTTGTTTTCAGTGCTTTCCAGAATATCTTTTTGGTGAAAATCAAAGCCCAGTGCTATCCAAGTTCAGAGCTCCTTGACCAAAATGTGTGATCAGAGAAATAACTTGAAGTGGAAAGAGACTGGGACTAGGGTTACTTGAAATTTAGTCCATAAAGAAAACCATTCCATTCACAATCACCTCAAAGAAAACAACAACAATAAAATACTTGAGAATCACTCTAACAAAAGAGGGGAAAGACCTCTACAGTGAAAACTACAGAACATTAAAGAAAGAAATTGAGGAAGATCTTAGAAGGTAGAAAAATCTTCCATGTTCTTGGATAAGCCATACTACCAAAGGCACTATACAGATTCAATGCAATTTCCATCAAAATTCCAATGACATTCTTCATGAAAATAGAAAAAGCAGTCATGAAATTCATTTGGAAAAAATAAGAAACCAAGAATAGCCAAAACAATCCTTAGAGAGAAGGAAGCATCACAATACCAAACTTTAAATTATACTATAGAGCTATAGTAACAAAAACAGCATGGTATTGGCACCATAACAGACAAGAAGACCAATGGCATAGAATAGAATATACAGAGTCATTAGCTTTAGATCCCTAATTAGGCTTTTCTTCATGGGTTTTAAAGTCCTCTTGTGTAGATTGGTAGGGTAGAGCCAGGTAATTTCTGGAGGTTCTTGTTGCTGTAACATTCTGAAAGTCTATAATCCTACTCAAGTCTAAAATGTTATCTTGAGACTCCTTTGGAATGAGTGATGGGATCGAAAAATGAGACTCTGAAGTCGCATTGAACTGGGAAGATATTCCCATGGGAGAGACTTCATCAAAACGATTGGCATGTGCACTGTAGGTTACAAATCACTTTCATATCCATTATCTGATTTTATCTTTGTGAGAACATGGTGAAAAATGTATTATCATTTCCATCTTCATAAGAGGAAACTGGAGCCCACAGAGCTAAATGGCTAGTTAAGTACCCACCATTCCACCCTCCTCCATCTCTTTTCTATTTTATAGATCATGAATCCAAGGCCCATGATGGCTGAGTAGCTTGCATTAGTAAGTACTAGGGCTTGAAATCTGTCTAAATCTAAAATCTATGCTCATGAGCTTGATCAGAATCTAAATGCCTACAAAGGCTGGAGGGTGATTAGAATAATAAGTGAAATGATTCATGCAGAAGGATTTTTTTAAACTTTCTTTTCTAACTTCACCCAAGAAAAGGAAGAGAACAAGCAAAATAAAACAAGGAAATTCACACTTTGAAAGACAATGTAGTTAGAGTAGAGGATGTTAGAGTAGCTTTGTAGAAAAGTGTGTGTTCTATCCAAGAAGGGCTGCTGGGGATCAGGTGGATTGAAGACAGGTTTACCTATGCCAGGTCTCTTCATTTCAGAATAAAAGCTGGATGTCTGGAATCCCAAGTGAAATCTCTCTGTTTATAAACATAAAATGACTAATTGTAATATTATGCAGGAAAAACATGGAAAGATACCCATCTTGACTGCTTCTGACCCCCAGGATGCCAGTTTATTACTTCTGTTCTGCACTCTGCTGTCTTCAAGAACTATTTCATAGCACCAGCAGCCTCATGCTGCCTTCAAGTACTGCCCTGTAGCATTTGCTGATCACCTGCAATGTGGCCATCAGTTTTCTCAACTCAAGACTGGGCTGGAGAGCTGCCCTTTGATCCAGCTGTGTCTGTTGCTTATGAAATGCATTTACTCTGATGGATGTTGGATAGTTTGAAAATTATACTTGGCTGGTTTTGTATAAAATAATTGCCTTAGTCTTTATGAAAATTAGAAAAAGATATTTAATTATACCCGTTTTGCACAGGAGTAAATTAGTACTCGGCTTGGTAATAAAGGTCACACAGCTGTAAGTAAGCCCACCTGGTTTTAGAATCCAGTGTGACCCTGTGTTCTCTCCATTCTGTATTGATGTCTCTATCTCTGAGGTAATTTTGGTTGCTTTAATTTAGGAAATTTTCCCTTTTACCTCCATCTTGTGAGAGTCTGTGGAAGAAGGTAGGGGTTAGAATCATTAAGGGCAGAGCATCCTTTCCCACTCCTCATCACACCTGCTACTATCCCTTCTTAGGGATGGAGAAGAAATTGATAGAGTGAAGAAGGAGGAAGAAAATAATAATCTAATCTTTCATAGTCTGGAAGATTTGACATTGAAGCAAGACACTCCCCACTCCAGGTGATTGCAAGGACAGGCATAAAGGGAGGGAACCAGCTGCTGGAACGTCAACCTAGGAGATGAGCCAGAAAGATGCCAACTGGTTGTCTCATGTCCTGAGCCAGACCCAGAACCCTTTATATAAAGACGGTGCTCTGCTCAGATGCCTTAGCCTGAATGATCGCGTGTCTGCTGAGAAGGGTGAGTCTAGGAGCTGGGTCTTGGGGTTAGGGTGGGGGTGATGTTCAATGGTGCACACATTCACAGGAGTAAGCCCAGAGAAGGGAGAAGCTGGGAGCAGAGGAAGATATGTAAATTTGCCCAAGGAGCAGTCTGATGAATTTTAGGAGAAATAAGAATATTTTTAGAGTTTATGAGAAGAGACTGAGCTATGAAGTCAGTGTATTTGTCTTTAATAATGTTGGCTTCATCCTCAGGTAACTTTTTTCCTCATTAGTACCTGCTCTTTCTGGAAAACTAATAACTAATTCATAAATTAGTTATTTGTATCTTGTGAGCAGAGTTGTGTAAGGAAGGGTTGAGGGAAGATGTACTTAGTCTCTACAAATGGAAAATGTATGGTTTTGTTCTTCATTACAAGCATTTTCAGCATCTTGGGAGTTTATTGAGAAGTGTTTTCTCAGCTAAAGCTGATGTTATCAAATCGCCCCTCTGCTGTACTGGTCACTGGGATTTCCTCATACATGCACGTCTGTGCCTGTCCACAAATAGGTAGATCTGGGGAGGGCAGAGAAGTGTCAGCTATCCATGTTTACTCCAAGGCTAAGTGTGATATTGTAGTGTGTACCTGCATGCCTTGGGTTATGTTTGTAAGGTTCCAGCTGTGTAGATCTTTAAGTGTGACTGAACAACTGTCTTGTGATTAAGAATCTTGTACTTCCTGAGTTACTCCATCTTAGGTAATTCTATCTTGCTCATCAGTAGGGTTGAGGAGAGAAAAAAAGAAAAAGAAAAAGAAAAAAGAAACAATACATTCCTGAAGCCAGCAGACTGTCAGATGTTAGGTGATTAACATCAGCAACCTGTCTAGGCACGTCACCATGTTGATCTCAAGCCCTTACAAGGCTGGAGTGTTTTGAATGTGAATGATTTTGCTTAATTTTATGAGGCTTTCTTTAATTGAATTCAGCTAAAAATATGCACTACAGAGAAACAAATAGTTAATGCCAGGTTTGAGTTGACCAGGAACTGACAGGATCCATTATCTCCAATGGATGTTTTGACATTCATGTGAGCATAGGTGGTACCAGAGTACTTGTTCCATATATTCATTTTTAAATGTGTGAACATATATATGTGCTGCCAACGTGCATGTATGAGGAAATCCAAGCTCCCACTTTGGGCTACAGCTTTGGAAGCCTTGTATGGCTGTTTGCAACAGCACTTGAGGAAATGTGGAGAATCCTGTAGTCATTAGCGCCCTCTGGTGATAGATACTGGTAAGTCCATCCTCCAGTGGAAGATCCTAGACTTCTCCTAACCCTGGCTATGTACAATCAGGCCTTTAGGCAGAATGAACAATGGTGACCAATTCTGGTTCCTACTAAGTCAGTAAGGATTTTTAGGTGCAGGTTTAAGGGAGAGGAAGAAAGTTTAGGGAAAAATAATGGTGTCTTCTCTTAGGCCCTGGACCCTCCTCCTCAACTCTCACCCCCCTGACGTTTGCCTCTCTACCCTTAGGTCCCACTCATCCACCTGCATCAGGACCATGTGTGACCAGCAGCAGATTCAGTGTTGCCTGCCACTCCCTCAGTGCTGTGTCAAGGGTTCCTCCTTTGGCCCCTCCCAGTTCCCCTATGCCAATAGCCAGGTGCTGGTCCAAGCCCCTTGTGAGATGCAAATTTTGGAGTGTCCTGCACCATGCCCAGTTCAAATTTCCCAGACTCCATGCCAGTCCAAGACTACCCAGGTGAAGAACAAAGCTTCAGGCCAGTCTAAGACTACTCAGGTGAAGAGCCAGGCTCCATGCAAATCTAAAACCACACAGGTGAAGTGCCAGGATCCATGCCAGTCCAAGACCACTCAGGGAGGGACCCAGACTCAAATTTCCTATGTTCAATGCCAGGCTCCATGCCAGCCAGAGGTTTCCTATGTGCAATATGAAGTTCCATGCCCTACTCAGACCTGCTATGTACAATGTGCTCCAGTTTGTTATACAGAAACTCGTTATGTGGAATGCCCAGTCCAGACCTACATGCCTGTTCCAGCTCCTCAGCCTGTCCACACTTATGTAGAATGTACACCAGTGAGCCAGACTCAGGGAAGCTTCTCCACCCAGGGCCAGTATCAAGGCTCCTATACCAGCTGTGGCCCCCAAGTCCAGTCTTCCTATGGCAACTGCGCCCCCCAGCGTCAGTCCCAGGCTTCCTACAATAGCTGTGCCTCCCAATTCCAGTCACGGGCTTCCTACAGCAGCTGTGCCCCTCAGTACCAGTCGCGGGCTTCCTACAGTAGCTGCGCTCCCCAGCAACAGTCGCGGGCTTCATTTAGCACTTGTGCACCCCAATGCCAGACCCGGGGTTCATATGGGAGCTTCACTGGGCAACGTCGGTCTCAGAGCACTGGCCGATGCCTCCCTCCTCGCCGGCTGCAGCCTTCTTACCGCAGCTGTTCCCCGCCACGACGTTCTGAGCCCTGTTACAGCAGCTGCCTGCCATCAAGGTCAGGTTCCTACAACTACTGCACCCCACCCCGCCGCTCTGAACCCATCTACAACAGCCACTGTCCTCGAGGCCGCACTTCAAGCTGCTCTCAGAGATGTGGACCCAAGTGCCGAGTAGAGATTTCCTCCCCATGCTGCCCCAGGCAAGTTCCGCCACAGAGGTGTCCTGTTCAGATTCCTCCTATCAGAGGCTGCTCTCAGAGCTGTGCCCCACAACCTTCTTGTGGCGCTTCCTGCTCAGATCTGAGGCCACGTGTAGAGCCACGTCCATTCCCAAGGTCCTGTCCGCCACAGTGCATTGACCGATATCCAGAGCCGTCTAGGCAAAGATGCCCACTTCCTGCTCCACGTCCAAGGCCTCGACGGGAACCATGCACAATTCCAGAACCCCGCCCATGTCCCCCAGTACGGCGATTTTCAGAACCTTGTTTGAGTCCAGAGCCACGTCCAGCTCCATGTCCAGCTTCACGTCCAGCTCCAAGGCCTCGCGCTGCGCAGTGTGAGAATCCAGGGCCACGACCATGCCCACAGCCCTGTGAGCGTTCAGAGCCAATTCCCCTTCCAGCACCCTGCTCTAGCCCAGAGCCATGTGGGGAACACTTTCGATTTCCTAGTCCCTGCTCCAGCCCAAATCCAATTCCATGCCCACAAGATCTAGGCTGTCATGAGTCCAATCCATGCCGTTTAGACACGGAAGGACCCAGCTATGGCCCATATAGTTGCAACCAGGGGCAAGAGAGCGGTGCTGGCTGTGGATCTGGTGATGTGTTTCCAGAGCCACAGGGTATGGGTGGTTGTGGAGATCAGGGAAATGCCTTTGCTGGTGTGAAAGGTGGGCCTTATTCAGGAGCAAAGGGTGCCTATTTTTAAAGGGGCTGAGATGCCCTTGCCTCCTGCTTGGAAAATCTTGCTATTCCTCTCTCTCTGTCTTCCAGCAGCAACACTTTCCAATGTGTTCTTGTTTGCATCTCTCCAAAGGCATCTGAAGGCTCCTTGCTTCAAAGGCAATGTTCAAACTCCCTTTCATATGCTCTCAGATTCCACACTTCAGTCTTAGACATCTCTCCAGCATCATATTGACTGCTTCTCTATACACATCTTCAATCCTAGCCAGACCAGCCAGCCAGGCCGCTCAGATGTTCCTTAGGCCTCTGCTCACTCTTTCTCCCTCTGCTTGGATCATTTCTACCCCATTTCCCAGCATCCAAAATCTAGCCCATCTTTCAGTGCCTCTTCCTTGGAACTTTTTGCCTGTCCCCACCAGTAGAAACCTGTGCTAATTTCCTAGGACTCATTGCACTGGCCACACCATCCATTTGACTATTCCTTCGCAACATCTCTTGAATTGTTGTTCACTTTTCAGGCGTGTCTGTTTTGTGTGCCCAGCTAGATTGTAAACTCCCATACAAGTGGAGTCAGAATATCCCCAAATTTCCATGCCTATCTTGGGGCAGGCAACAGTTCACCAGGACTTGTGGGTCAGCAGCTTAGGCCATGTTCTATCCTGATGAACTGTAGAAACTGAGGCAAGAGGAGGCCACACAGCAATAAAGATCTTGATATACTCTCCTCCTGAGTCCTGAGTAATGCCTATTTTTCATTCCTTTCAGATTTACTGAGTTTCTGTTTTTTAGTTGTGATGAAGTATATGTGACATAAAATTTATCATCTTAACTATTTCTAAGTGTGCAGTTCAGTGGAATTCAATCTTTTCACATCACTCTAATCCCATCACCACTATTCTTCCACAAACCTCTTTTTAGCTTGTAGAACTAAAACTCAGTACTCATTAAATAATAACTTTTCATTTCCCACTTCCTTCTACTCCTAACCAAAAACCATTCTATTTTCTGTCTCTATAAATTTGACTATTCTAGGTACCATATGTAAGTGGATCATCAGTGTTTGTCCTTTGGACTGGCTTATTTCATTTAGCATCATGTCCTCTGGGTTATTTTATATTATAGGGTGTGTTATATTTTTTAACGCTGTGTAATATTCCAGTGTGGTATATACAACATTTTGTTTATTTGTTCATTGATGGATGGATAAACACTTGGATCACTTCCATCTTTTAAAGCTATAATTAACAGTGCTGCAATGAATGTAGGTGTAAAATACGTCTTTGAGTCTATAATTTCAATTCTTTTGTGTGTGTGTGTGTGTGTGTGTGTGTGTGTGTGATGCTGAGGATTGAACCTAGGGCCTTGTGAATGTGAGGCAAGCACTCTACCAATTGAGCTATATCCCCAGCCCCTATAATTTCAATTCTTGTTTGAATTGATCCAGAATTAAAATTTCTGGATCATATGATAAATCTATTTTTTAATTTATTGAGGAACCACCACACTGTTTTCCGTTGTGGCTGCATCATTTTACACTCTTATGAACAGTGCACACATCCTAAATTCCCCACATCCTTGCCAATTTTTGTGATTTTCTAGTTTTTTAATAGCCATATTAATGGTTATAAGGTAATATGAACTTCCATCTTAATTTACTACTTTTCTTCTTAGATTTACTGTACCCAATTGTTTGAGCTTTCCTTACAATGAGTTTGCCTTGTGGGTTTTCTATCTCTCTTCCACATCCCTGTTCCCTTTTGTTATGAGGGAACAGGGAAGGATGGCTCTTGCTGTCAAAGCTAGAAATGAAGGTCTTCAGGCCTGAGTTTGGCAGGTTGCTCAGTCCTAGGGCTGTACTTCTGGTACTGGAGGAAATGGAAATGGAAGACCTGGAAGCTTTCTGGGGATACACTCCTCTTCATTCAGAACTAAATTATTTTCTCTCTCTCTCTTTTTTTTTTTTTTTTTGAGGTTATAGAGAAAGAAGAGTATGAGTGAGGCTCTGCATTCCTCAGTTCCTCATTAGGCATGGCAGTCTTGCCAACGTAAAAGGGGTGGGGTTGGAGAGAGAGGAGAGACAGAGGTACCTCTTTCTCCTGTTCCTGGGAGATGAGATGAGTGCTTTATGCTTATGGCTCTGGAAGATAAGTATCCTGGAGGACAAGCCCTTCCCCAGAGGAGACAATGTCCTGAGGACACAGCAGTCTATAGAGAAAAAAAGGGGTGCCTCTAAGAAGCAGGGCCTGGGTCCTTCAAGGTCTGACCTAGTGCCCCTTCTTGAAGGCCATGCCTCAGAAGATGGAACAATTATAGAGCCAGAGTTGGACCCCAGAGGTGTAGGGCCTGGCTCTGAGTATATCTTTCTCTTGCCCGAGGGATCTGCCTCTGCCATGGTGGTGGTGGAAATCTTAGAGACCACCTAGCAAAGCCTTGTGCAATATAAAGAGAAATGGCATTTGTGTGAAATCCACTCATTTATGCATTTACTGACAAACATTCATCACTTACCTGTTAGGAAGGCCCTCTAAAAGGGACAGACATAATGGTTCTTTGTTCTCAACATACCACCTAGTACAGTGGTTCTCAAAGGGTGTACCAGGAATAGCAGCATCAGAATCACCTAGGACTTTGTTAGAGATGTAAGTGCACCTCACTGAACCTAAAAAAGCAGAGACTCTGGGCAAGCAGTGTTCTAACGAGTTCTCCAAGTATTTATGGTGGTTGTGGGAATTAGAGTACAGTCAGACAGATAGACAGACTGACTCACTGACATGTGTAGATACATAGGCAGGTAAGCATCTCATTAGGGGTTGGATATGAGGTGTCCCCCAAAAGCTCCTGTGTTAATGTAAAAATATTCAGGGGTGAAATTATTATCTTGTCATTTTGTAGCTGAAGATGTAAGCGCACAGGATCTAAGTGACTTTCTAAAGCCATGCAGCCAGACTTGACTCCCATTCTGCACTTTTTTCTACTACGCTCAGTGCCTTTGATCTTAGTCACTGTCCTTATCCCAGAGATCTTTCCTGAGTTAACCAAATTATTTTTCCAGTAGTCTTGGAGTTCTCTCAATCACTGAACAGCTAATTTTTGTTTGTTCCACACTTGCCTCCTTTCTTTTTTTTTTTTTTTTTAAATATTTATTTTCCAGTTATAGGTGGACAGAATATCTCTATTTTTATGTGGTGCTGAGGATCGAACCCAGTGCCCCCCGCGCGCCAGGCGAGCACGCCACCACTGCGCCACAACCCCAGCCCCACTTGCCTCCTTTCTTAAGATGCAGGGATCTCTCAGGCTGTATCTGCTTTGTGGCACATTCCCAGAAGTGCTTGATGGGAATTTTTTAAATGTATTCCATTCTCTTAAACACACTGCTAGACAAGGATCCTCCTGTTTTGGAGTAGGTGGGGACAGATCATCCTCTCAAGATGCAAAAGAAGCACAGCACTGACTGTGAGAAAAGGGAATTTCACTCTGAGAAGCCCCAACCACCCTCAAGTTCAGGGGTCAGGGTCACCATACAAGGACAAGCAGTGCTCTGTGGCCTGTACTCTCTTTTGGAAATAGAGTCCATTTGTTACCAGAATATGGAAAGGAGTTGGATGATGGTAGAATGGAGGGGGTTTTTGGTTGAACCAGGAATTCCCTGATGGCCTTGTTTTCTCCCATTAACCAAAACTGTGCAGGAGCCAGCCTCCATGCCATCTCCCTAGCCAGAGACAAAGACCTTGGATCAAAGAGGTACCCAAGAGTATTATGTGTCTGCATGATCTTTTGTGAGGTTTTCCTGTTTCTTTGTGTGTGCCTGTGTTCCTCTAAGTGCTTGTGAAGACTGGAGATTTTAAAATGCATTTGGTAATAGTGACTGTGATCTTAGGAGCATGGTTTAGAAAATATCCCACAGCCCTTCAAGAGTGGTTTGGAAGACACTTTCCAGTCATCTCTTCTATTTCAATCCTCTGTCATATTCCTGATGTCTTACCTAACCTCTTCCTGCCCTTTCTTTCTACAACAACCATTTGAGCAAACCTTACAGGGTCTCTAGAACCAGGATTGAGGACTCAAAAATATATATTAAAAAAAAACCTTATAAAGCCCTTTAAGGCACTCAGAGACCCACAGGAGGGACTCTCCTTGGAATCTCACACTAGTATGAGGCAATTCACATGTTGCAAAACATTATTTCTTTCTCAATTTAGTGGACTATTGCCCAGAAATGCATTGGCCAACCTCAAGCAGTTTGAAGCAGATGTCAGGCCAGAATTCTGCATACTGCCTTAGAATAAGAGCCTCCCTTCCAGAGATGAGGGGTAACAATCTAAGTGAATATAAGAGAGACTGAACCTACAGACCATGACTGTCACCGTAGAATCATACTTCCATGTCTCTACAAATCTCTATCATTTTATCTTTCTAAATATCTTGCTCTGGATCTTTACTGTAAAATGAAGAAATTGTGTTAGATGTTCTCAGCGATTCCTTGTCGACTTGATGGGTTATATAAACTCCTTCTTTGTGGCAAATACTATATTAGCATGAAATTGCTTTGGTTACTCACTTAAAAACACTGAGTCCCAGACCTACTCAATTTTGATCATCAGAACAAGAATCTAGGACCTCCATTTGAACTTTATTCTAGCCATCTGGAGGTAGAAAATATTGGTATAATGAATGAGTTTACTCAGTACCCAGAGGGACCATTGAAACTTGTACACATCTGGCCTCAGATGGGTAGGATGTGGACATGGTGGCAAAAACAGACCTTTAAAGACTGTTAAAAGACTGTTTAAAGACTGTTAAACAGTCTTTTGTGGGAGTTTTCATGTACTTACATGTGTGTGGAGTCAAATTTTCTACTCCTCAGTCAAGAAGTACCTCAAGACCAAGAAATCTCTTCCTTTCTCTCTGTTAAATCTTCAATCTGGTTGCCACCAAAAACATTCAGAATGAGCTTCTGTGCATGGCTGAATAAGGTGAGGTCTGGCATATGTTAGAGGTATTACTACTAGGAGATGGGATTCTAGTTATGGCATATCTATTTTTTATCTAGGTATTCCCAAAACAGTAAGAGGGAGAAATTCCACATCCCATAGTTTGTTCTACAGACTAAAATACATTGAATGCATAAGCAAATAGGACTGTGATATGTCAGAGAATAGTAATATTTAAATTAGAGAGTAATAGTGATCAGATTATCCAGGAAGTGCAGATATGGATGCTTTGTTGATGTACTGGAGAATTGCTGGGTGATGAGCTAGACTGGTCCCTGCCCATAGCATTGTCCTGAATCCTGGCATGGCTAGACATTCCAGAACCTCCACATGGTTGTGTCTGAGATTAGTCAGGAATGGAAGGTAATGCTTGATATCCCTGTGCTTCCCATTCCAGGGACCATCCCTCTCCTCCTCCTAAAGATGAGGCTTCCTGATCTGGAAGGCAAAACTAGAAGTATCTAAAGGACTAGGAATAAGTAACCCAAACTGTGCCAAATCTACCTGTCCCATTCCTCACCACATCTCATCATGAGAACACTAAATAGGCTCAATATCTTTCCTCTATTCTTCAGTGTTATATTCATCAGGGAGAAAACCGTTTATCAGCATATGTCAACACATCCATTCACTTGATAAATTAATTACTGGGCTCAGTGGTCTTCCTGGAACTATGTGTGATCCTGGAGATGCAATGGTAAGCAGGGCAGACAACTGATATGGTGAGAGCTTCAACATGGGAGTCAGAGTTCCATGCAAGTCCACAGGAGGGGCAGCATAGTGAGTCAAGTACCCAGAGGAAGCAACTACAAATCAGAAATATAAAAGGAGAGTTGGAGTGAGGTGATGGATGGAGGAAGGAGGAATGTTTTCCAAGTAGATGTAACTGCAGGCTTAGTGTGTGTTATTATTGATAATGACAACTCAAGGAGGAAGGAGTGTTTCCTCATTATTAAACATCCTTCCTGGTGCCTAACCCTGTATGGATGTTTTCTGCTTGTCTCTGGACTCCATTCTCAGTCGTACTCTAATAAACTTTCTATTAAATCAATACCTCAGAGAAAAACTTTGAAAATCACCAACATTTCAGGTGATTTCAAGTTATGAGAGAGAATTGAACTGTAAACTTCTGATTCAATGCAGGTTAGAACCACAGAATTGATGTGACGAAAGAAAATATAATTAAATTCAATGTAAAGTTCTGAATTTAAGATACAGATCAGTTGCATTTGTAGAAGATAAATAGATGGATATACAACTGCTAGGTTTTGTGACTGGCTTGACCTGGCCTGGATAAAAAGTCTGGACTGAGCAATAAATCACTTAATCAGTCATTTCCACAGTATCTCACCATTTGTTACAGGTATACTTTAAATTCTTTAAAGGTTTGTTTTGTCCAGCTAGAAATTCAGGAGCAGTTACCGCTGTGGAGCCTTAATTCCCCTATAGGAAAGCAGGGTTTCTCTACCTCAGCTCTTCTGATATTTGGGGCGAGGTAATTCTTTGTTATAGGATGGCCATTCTATGCATTGTAGGGTATTTAGCAATATTCCTTGCTTCTATCTACTATATGTTAGCAGCTGTGATGACCAAACATGTCTCCCAATTATCAGATGTTCTCTTTTGGGATGAAGGTGAGAGGGAAGGGTACTGAGATTCAGAGGAAAGAAACTCAAACCTTGCCCTCAAGGCACTCCCAATCCAACAGGGAATCAAGGGTTGTCCTTGCCTTTCCCAAACAACTGCCACCCATTAAAAATAAAAAGAGCCAAATGTGGTGACACGCACCTGTAATCCCAGTAGCTCAGGAGGCTGAGTTTGGAGGATCACAAGTTCAAAGCCAGCTTCAGCAATGGTGAGGTGCTAAGACCCTCTCTCTAAATAAAATACAATATAGGGCTGGGGATGTGGCTCAGTGGTTTAGTGCCCCTGAGTTCAATCCCTAGTAAAATAAATAAATAAATAAATAAATAAATAAATAAATAAGCTCACTTTCTAACCTTTCTATTTTGTCTGCTATGGAATACCAGTAACAACCTGGAAAAATTATAAGAATTGTCTTGAAAATTTGTAACACAGGCATTTTAACACAAAGAGAAGGGATGTGTATTTATCATTACTTAGTGGAGTTAATAGGTGAAAGGAGAACGGGTCAAAAACGCACACAGGCTCTGGGAGAGCCTTCAGTAAGCAGATTCACACTCCATTCTTTCAGGTTCCCCAGGAACATCACGGAATAATTGAAAATAAGAAAACATGTCATATAAGAATATACTATGAATTAGAGCAAAGGTGTGAATGTGAGTTGAGAAAATCTTGGGGGATCAGTTAAAAATGGGGAGAAGCTGAAACTTGTTCCAGTCTGAGAATTTGGTCAGACAGAGTATACAACAGGCTCTCCTAATCAAAATAGTAATGATTAGTGAAAAGCTGTCATCCCTGAAAACTGTATTCCTTTAATGACACTTACCTGAAATCCATGGTGATAAGGGTGTTTTGAAATTTAGAACATTTTTATTTTTTTTCAAGGAATAGTAACACAATGAATAGAATTTGTTACAGGTATACTTCAGAATCAGCCCTATCCAATACAATGCCTTGAAATTTGAACCCCAAATTCTACAGTCCATTAGACAGGCATGGTGGAAAGTCCAGAAACCCTGCCCCCCATCATCCCTATGGCACTAGGGATCCTACCTCCTTGGGGAGGGCATTGATATTTATACAACCAAACACAGAAACATTTGCAGTAGGCTACTTGACTATTGGTTCAGGCCTGGTTTTGCCACCAGTTGAGTATAGAAAACAATTAAAAAACCACTCAATTTTTAGTGCTTTGTAGATTTGGAAATTGAAAATATGGAAGTATGAATATGTAGTATCCTTTGGTGGATTATTGGCCACCATATTGTTTATTCTCATTTCCCTAACCCTAACCTATACTTTCTATCTGTTCATCCATCCATCTATTCATTCATTTCCTGAATGTCAATGCATGCCACATATTATCTTAACTACTTCCTCTTTACCCACTTAGTTTGTCAATCCTGCAAAAAGTCATTTTTATCATTATACCCATTTAAAAGATAAAAAGGCCTTTAGTGCCAAGATCTCCCCCAAAGTCATCTTCCATGTTAGGGTACAACACTGAAGTGATTATTCTTTCCCTGCTAAATAAAACAGCAAACATGAAGTGACAACAGTAAAATCAAACTAAAACCTTCAGTGCATTTCTAGTGAACATTAAATAAAACCCAAGTGACTTGTCCTAGCGATGGATTCCCCACGGACTGGACCCAGTCTTCCTTTCAGCATGACCCTGGAACTCATTCTATTTTCCCCACTTCATCACACAGGAACTGTGTTCCAATCAGGCTAGACTACTCACAGCTCACCAAAGAGTCCTGCACCTCTTGCTCCATGCATACTCTCCCATGCTCACTCTCTCGAACCCACTAAATCCACAGATCTAGTCTTTTTAAGACTATCTGATCAGACGCCTTTAACCAATCTTTCCTCAATACCCTGCCTCAGAATATTTTGCCCAAGACTAGTTTGTGTGCTCCCTCTGGATATGTGGAACCACTTATGGCTTTCTTTGTATATATCCTGCTTGGAATTTATTCATTTCTTGGTCTTATAAGTTGGATGTTTTTCACTAAATTTGGAAAATGACCATTATTTTGAAATATATTTCTTCAATCATTCTATTTTTTTCTTTCTGGAACTCTAAATGTGTGTATATGTGTGTGTGTATGTGTGTGTGTGTGTGTGTGTGTGTGTGTTAGACTATATATTATTCAAGAGGTTACTAATCCTCTGTTCATTTTTCAATATTTTTCCCTTTCTTCATTTTATTTTGGATAATTTCTTTAACTTAAAGTGCACTGATCAATTCCTCTATAGTTTACAATCTGCTGAAACCATCCAATAGATTTTCAATGTTATATTTACCTTGTAACATATTTATTTTTTTCAGATATTGTAATATTCATTTAAAATTTTTTCATTTAGTTTTCTTTAGCATGGGAAACTGGGGAAATAAGCACAGAAAAATGTATACTAAAATAATGTAAAATTTTCAAATTGAATATGTTTATGTTTATATATGCCAGTTACATCATTCCATGCCACAGTTCAAAGCCATCTCAGTTATTACTCTTCTGTCATTCCCTCAGATTTTCCCTAGGAAATTTCAAACTCTTCTCATACTATAATTTAGGGAACTATGCTGTCTCTAATCTACCTTTGCAAAGCCAAACTTACTGAGGTGTGTAGGAGAAAAAAGAAGATGACATTTAGTTTAACAAGATTCACCTAGTTTTCATCTGTGGCTTTAAAATTTTCCAATGCACACTAAATGTTTGCCTCTATCTACCTTTCTATCTATTCATTCATCCATCCATTCATCCGTTCCCTGAATGTCAATACATGCCACATATTATCTTGACTACTTCCTCTTTACTCACTTAGTTTGTCAATCCTGAAAAAAAAGTCATTTTTATCATTATCCCACTTAAAAGATCAAAAAGCTGAGATTCAAGGAAGTTGAATACTTTGCTAATCTCTCTAGGGCCTCTTTCCTCAACCACTATGCTGTACAAACACACACACACACACACACTCCACAACTCAAACGTGGATTTTCACACCAAGCCAGCAAGAATCAAAAGTCTAGGTGGAAAATTATTATTACTTAAGATCAAAGGGAAGAAGGAGCTGTACGACCAGGATTCATAAGTGTGAATATGAGACTGTAAGGAGAATCGTCTTTCATAGGGTGTCAGGCAGTAGAGGATGCTAAGAATGGTGCCATCCATTTCTGCCCATCCAAGTCTCCTGGCCAAGCACTTTCTGAGCTGGGAGCAGCTTACCTGAGCCCCATGGATGGAGCATCCAGTCATCACCTGTCACAGGATGGTGTGGTGTCAGGAAGCAGGTCCTCCCATGCCTAGGCCCTGTCTCACATGCTGACGTAGAGGCCAAGCCAGTATAAAAAGGTTCAATCACAGAACATCTCCATCCACTCACCTCCTAAGGTGTCCACAGACTCTGTGCTTCCTGTGACCTGGTAAGTGTCCACTGGGAATAGGAGCAGGGGCTTCCCCAAAGGGATGCTCAAAGAAGAACAGGAGGGGAGACTGGGCAGAGGCCTGGGGAATCCAGAGTTGTAATTGGTAAGGAAGGGGTGGTGGTGAAGTATGTGGTGAGAGATCAGGAGCAACTGGGAAGACTTGCTATACTTTTAGAGAAATAAAATTGTTTTCTGTTTCTGAGTATGTTTCTTCAGTCTCAGGGAATAAAAATGTTGGCCACTGGAATATACTGGAGTAATTGTATAGTGGGTATATAATTTTGGAAATACAGCCTTATCCATTTGTAGAAAAGATGTAAGGAAGATGTTGGCACTTAGAAGAAAGGATCAGAGATACCTGTGACTCTAGTTAGACTCAGCAAGAAGACTGCTTTAAAAAAAATTTGGACTCAGAGTCAGAGAACATGGAAACAGAATGATGATACTCTGGAGAATAGTGCTGGCAAGTGAAGTCACTTCTTTTGTTTCAGTTATAGATGGAGCTGATTGGGACACATTGACTGCAAGTCCTTTACAGTTATAGTTGTCCATATTCCCACAAAACCAAAGTGTTTTGGAAATTCTTCCAAGAGGGAATAGTTTTGTTATTTTCTTAAAGAGTTTTTCAGCTCTAAACTACTCCCTGTGTTGGACATCTTCATAAATCTTGTTGATGTGGTGGAGTAGATGGTGGATTGGAGTCAATCTATTTCCATGTCTTTTTTTTCTACTTAGGAGACTTTAATAGCTGACCACTTTTTTCATATATTTGGAGATTATATTGATTGACAACCTCCAAAATAAGGTTTGAAATGAGACTCTGAGGAAAGCATTTAGTAAACTACAAAAAGTAATTTAAAAACCAAGGGTTCTCTTGTGCATGATCAAAAGACTTTCAAAATAGGTGAACTGGGAATGAAGCAGAAAGGAAGAGAGTAGGCATGTGGCCCGTGTCCTGGATCTGACATGCATTTGTCTCTCCCTCAGCTCCTGAACACCCACTGCCAACATGTCCTGCCAGCAGAGCCAGCAGCAGTGCCAGCCCCCTCCCAAGAGCACCCCCAAGTGCCCTCAGAAGAGCCAGACCCCAAAATGCCCCCCAAAGTGTCCCCCTAAGTGCCCTCCAGCCCCTTCCTGCTGCAGTGTCAGCTCTGGTGGCTGCTGTGGCTCCAGTTCTGGGGGCTGCTGCAGCTCTGGGGGTGGTGGCTGCTGCCTGAGCCACCACAGGCCCCGCAGATCCCACCGCCACAGGCGGAGCTCTGGCTGCTGCAGCCAGCCCTCAGGGGGCTCCAGCTGCTGTGGAGGGGGCAGCAGCCAGCAATCTGGAGGCTGCTGTTGAAGTGGACCCTGAGCCTAGAAGAGCAGAAGTGGAAGCATGGAAGAAACAACTTCAACTTCTTTGGACCTGGGTGTATTGCTGTGAGATTTTAGTGAAGACCTCAAACTTTGTGCTAGAATATTCTTCTGACCTGGAATCCAGAAATCTGTGTCTTCTCACAAAAACTCATCTCTGACCTCTGATCCCATCTCTGCAGCTGCTCTGGGGACCTCCAGTAGTTCTTATGCCATTCTGAGTTTTTATGCCATTCTTATGCAGTCCTTTGCTATGAGTGAAACAATAAAACAATCTGCTTACTGTATTGTTCTAGATTGCTTTTCTCTTATTTGAGAATGTGCTGAGAAAGATGAGCATGTCTGCTCTCAGTTCTGTCTTCTTTGTTACCTGGGCCCACCAGCAGCATTGTCTGGTTTGGGGACTCCCAGAGTCCTATGAACACAGCTCTTTTAATTCCTGGTCCTCATAAGATTTGAAAGCAACTGCTCCATGCACCAGTCAGGAAATAGAAAATTATGTTTACTTTAACAGGCAGAATTTTAAAAACCGTTCATTTGACATTGGAAAATGGAGCAGGCCAATAGGGGACCAAATGGGTTCGTGGAGGGACTGACTTCAACTACTACCACCCACAAGTGGGAGGGAAAGGGAGCATGCTGGAATTATTAAAATTTAGAGACTTGGAGGAGCGATCTCATGAAGCTGAAGCTCAGGACTGAGGAGTAGACCCCTCTCACTTATTATGCAGGAGTCCTTGAATTTGGAAGAGGATCTCTCTGTTGCTGGGACCCAGGCTTCTGAGGAGGGAGGGGTGTTTGGTGTTAGTCCTGGGGTCTCTATGAAGGCACATCAAGGTGGCCTCTATGTAAACGGGTAACTGAGCACTATTGTTACTGGAATAAATGGTCTCTTCTGGGGTCAGGAAATCAGAGTGGGGTGACATGGAGGTTGCCGTGGCTCCAGCTTTGGGGCTGAAACATCCCAGGTCCAAGGAAGATGTAAGGAAGCAAACAGGAAGCAGACAAGAGGGAGTGTGCTTCTGCCTTTTGTTAGTTTCTTTCTCTCTCACTCTACCAGCGGACATTTGCAGGAAACCCTGACATCATAAGGCAGGGTGTGGATGGCAGGGTGTGATGCTGAGCAACGCTAACCTAAGAACCAGCACATTGAAGTAGGCAGGGACAGACAATATCCCACTCAGCTGTAACCGCCTTCTTCCTGATGCCCTTGCTCTCCCCACATCTGCTCTCCTGAGGAATTTTACCTTACTCCTCCTTAGCAAAAATGACAAAATGACTCCATGTAACCTATAAATGCAGACTGCTATTGCTGAATAAATCTTTAAGTTCTTTTCCTTAAATGGGCCTAAAAGATTTTCTGTTGCCACCACTGCCTATATAAATAGAATCGTTAATTACGCACAGACAGACACACACACACACCAATCACACACCAATCTTCACCTCTACATCCTGGGGATCAAGTACTTGGAAACAATGTCCAACTCTGGGAGAGGCACTTCACCTCCGTGCTTCTGGCAGTCCTTCTTATCACCTGACGAGGTTTAGAGTCTGGAGGAACGTCTGTTAGCCTCAGTGAGCCTCCTCCATTTCCAGGGAGCGTGCCCAATATTTCTTCCACTTTCACGTAGTTCAACACTTCCATCCTTCAATGATAATATTCCCGGGTTATCCTCTCTTGCTATCATCCCTTCTTGTTTTTCCCCTTCTGAGATGGCCCCAGTTGCATTTCCTCTTTGCCCATGGAAATCTTCATGGGATCCATGAAGAAAGGGCCCTTTCAATCCCTGTAAATTGTAACCTTTGCAACACTTAGACGTCTTAGCACTAGGATCAGAGATACTCAAAGGATGCTGGAAGCATTTTAGGCCCTGGGGGAAGGACTTCCAAGTTCAAGGGATAGGTTCTAACTTCACACTAAGAGCTCCCTGGAGACAGGAACTGGGCTTCCTTCCTCATCCTGGAGTCCTCCTAGGGCAGGAGAAACTGTGCCTTAACTTAAGAGGCTTCTCCAGGCAAGATGAGACATCTCACAGTACTCCATGTAGAGGGGACAGCATTATCTCTTCTTTCCTGCTTTATCCAACTTCCAAGGACCTGAGACACTTAAGTGAGGACTGGTGGATGCTTTAAGGGCAGGGACTTCTCAAATACGGAGACAAATTCCCTTCAGGGTTCTTGTGAGTCTCTCCTTCTCTTGTCCTCATGGCTTTTTGATGAATCCAGAGCCCAGGGTCATGCAGTAGGGGTTGGATGTGTCTCTTTATCTGCCACCCACAAGGCATGTCCTGCTCACACACAGGGAATTTTCCACAATTCCTGTTCAGTCTGAGGCTAGGATCATGACACAGTCCACGCAATACAAGAGGCTCCAGAATGCCCTCTCTGACCACCTTTCCCACTTAAGACACTCAGGCCAGCGGCAGAAGAGTGTCCCCACTCTGCACTGGGGTTGGGAGGACAATGTCCTCAGCTAGCCCGGTGACTCCATCTGCTCATTCCCTGAACACATCTAACTCTGCTACCATTCTGTGCTCTGATGAAGGCATAATATTAGAAGAACTGTCAAGGATTAAGCAATCTCAAAATGTCAAACATTGTGTTAAGCACATTGCTCATATTATGTCATTTAATCTTTAAATTTTCTCTGGCAGGTCCATTTTTGGCCCCATTTTACAAAATCAAAACCAAGGCCTAGAGAAGTTCAGTGCATTTTTTTAGGGCAGTTGCTACAGTGCTCTATGCCAGCATCTCCCCTCTCCACTGCTCACTAGACCCTGGACAGGGAGCCAGAGAGTGGACTCCTGAGGTGGTGGTTATGGCAGCATGTTCTGGCTCTTCCCTAGAAAGATAAACATAGTGCAGAATCCTGACTAGAAGCCTCCACAGTCTTTTGGAAATTCCGTTGTCCCTCCCTAGCTCCCCAGAAACTCTTGGAGTAACTCCTCATTTCCACGGGTCCCAGACTGCTTCTTTGTTTCAAAGACCTCATCATTTTTTGAACAATACATCCCCTAGGTTCAAAGTGTAGATCTTATTCTTGAACAAATTTAATCAGAGAGGAAAATGGAGTAAAAAATTGCTCATAAAGAGACCAATTTGTGCAAAATA
This sequence comes from Geosciurus inauris, assembly GCA_004024805.1. Lineage (NCBI taxonomy): Eukaryota > Metazoa > Chordata > Mammalia > Rodentia > Sciuridae > Geosciurus > Geosciurus inauris. The sequence goes on along the minus strand of PVHX01010095.1, from coordinate 7,971 downwards.
ATTTTTAAAATATGTTAACTAGGGTGTTATAGGTCAGTGAAGAAAACATGATTTATTTAAGAAACAGAATTGGAGGGGAAAAGCATATCATATTCAAGTGGATTATAGAAATAAATTTGGAAATCTAGCCACAAAATAGGATTTACAACAGAAAAATAATTTTATTACAGTAGAGAAACAGATGTTAATGAGAAATTCTGATAAATCTGATTCCACCAAAATAAAAATTTCAGTACAAGCCAAAATCATAAGAACAAAATAAAATAGAAAGACAAATCAACATATATAAAATATTCAATAAATACTTACTAAGTACCTAACATATGCCAGGAGTTCATTTAGACAGTTGAGATACATCAGTGAACAAAGAGGGAGAAAATCCTTACAGTCGTAAACTTGATTACATTGAAAGATTTTAAATGAGTATTACTACAGAAGTTTCATATAAAATATACATTAGAGGCAAATATAATATTTTACATAATAATTTTTTTTGAGTACCAGGGATTGAACTGAGGAGCACTCAACCACTGAGCCACATCCCCATTCCTGTTTTGTATGTTATTTAAAGACACAGTCTCACTGAGGTGCTTAGTGCCTCGCTTTTGCTGATGCTGGCTTTGAACTTGCAATCCTCCTGCCTTAGCCTCCAGAGCTGCTAGCATTATAGGCCTGCACCACCATGCCTGGCTTACACAATAAATTTTTAAAACAGAATTTTAAATTAAATTATTTAATTCAAAGAAAATTTTAAATTAAAATATTTTGTTTCATAATTTATTACAAGAAATTTATATTTGAGTATAAATATTTATCTAATGAATAATTTCTTTCTGATCACCCAGCTAAGAGGTAAACAATTTCATACATTTGATGCCTATCTTCTTCTGAGTTTGGAGCCAATGTTCCTATGTATGTCTTTATACTTCTATTACATTGTTTCTTTAAAATATGTACTACAGCTTACACATTCTCAACTTAAATATTACATACTTAGTGCACTCTTGTGCAAACCTGCTTCCCTACTACAGAATCATTTGTGATCTATTCATGTAAATCTCTATGGCTTAGTTCAATTATTAATGCTGTATGCTATTGTAATTTTATAGCCATTCTATCATGTGTTTAAGCAGTTTCTTATTAATGAATATTTATGTTCTTTCCAAATGTCTTGCAATTCTAAACATCATTATTAAAAGTTCTCTACATACTGTCCATTTGTAGAACAGTGTATCTAGGATATGGTGAGGAATTACACTGTAGTATTGTGGACAGGCTGCAGTTTAAATTTTCAATGTAGTGTCACATTGATCTTCAATTTACATTTCTTCCATTAGTGTGAAAGAGTTCCTGTTGCTTCCCATCCAATATATTGTGATATCAGATGTTAATATAATAGTCCAAAGATGAATGTGAAATACCATCTCATTATTGCTGTATCATCTATTGTATAGATGAATATAACTGATTCATCTTAAAACATGCATTATTAAAATTTTTTATCTTCTGTTATTTTCTGAGTGATGAAAAATATTGGTCTTATAATCATAAAATGTGTTGAACTAAATTTATTACTGGGAATATTCTTTTTTTAAATTTTATTTTTAGTTTTACATAGCAGTAGAATGTATTTGGGCAGAATATACATACATAGAGTATAACTTAGTCTATTTAGGTTCCCACTCTTGTGCTCGTACATGATGTGGAGTTACTCTGGTCATGTGTACAAATAGGAAAGTTATGTCCAATTGATTCTACTGTCTTTCCTATTCCTCTCCCTACCCTCTTCCCTTCATTTCCTTTTGTCTAGTCCAGTGGATTTCTATTATTCCCCTCTCCTACTGCCCTTGTTTGGGGTTAGCATCCACAAATTAGAGAATATTCAGCCTTTGGTTTTTTTTAGGATTGCTTATTTCACTTAGCATGATATTTGCCAGTTCCATTGACCAGCATTAGACCAGAGATAATGCACTTACTAGAAGAAAAAGTAGGCCCAACTCTCCAACATATCAGCTTGGGAACCGAATTCCTCAACAACACTCCTAAAGTGAAAGAAGTAAAATTAAAAATCAATAAATGGGATGGTATCAAACTGAAAAGCTTCTTCAGCTAAGGAAACAATCAAGAATGTGTACAGAGATCTTACAGACTGGGAGAAAATCTTCACCAGCAATACCTCAGATAAGGCATTAATTTCCAGGATACAAAAAGAACTCAAAAACTTAACACCAGAAAACTAAATAATCCAATCAATAAATGGGCAAAGGAATTGAATAAACACTTCACAGAAGAAGAAATACTAATGATCAAAAAATATATGAAAAAAAACCTTCAACATCTCTAGCAATTAGAGAAATGCAAATTAAAACTATAGTGAGATTGCATCTTGCTCCAGTCAGAATGGCAGTTTTAAAGAATACATGTAAAAATAAATGTTGGGAACATTCTTATGCATACATTCTTTCCTTAGCATTCCCTTAGCTCCTTAGGTTAAATTCCAAGATTTTCAAATACTGTAAAAAAGCACTTTCATTTTACATTTCCACACCATAAACTATGTGTTGAATGAATGAATCATCACATTGTCATGCAGAATAATTATGCCAATTTATTTTTACACCAAGGAGGCACGAGTACTCATTTGCACAATCCTCTCCAACATTGAAGGTTTTTCTGCTCTTTTAAAAGTAAAAAAATGACACATATCTGTACATATTTATGAGGCACAATTGGATGTTTTGATTCATGTATACATTAGGTAGTGAAAAACTTGGAGTAATTACCATATTCTTCACCTTATATGTATCATTTCTTTGTGATGAGAATATTCACATTTCTCTTTTCTAATTATTTTGAGATATATAATGAAATGTTGTTAATTATATTCACCCTGCTGTGTCGAAGAACACCAGAATACCTCTCTTAGGGATAAGTTAGGTACTTACTAATACCTAACGTATGCCAGGAGTTTATTTAGACAGTTGAGATACATTAGTGAACAGAGAGGAAGAAAATTCTTACAGTCATAAACTTAATTTGTTGTTCGGCACTCGATTTTTGCCAATATGATCCAAATAAATAAATTGGATAGACACCCCGTGCCAGAAAGACATTCCCTTTTGCTTGCTCATCTTTGGTACTTAGCAATGTTGACTATGCTTCCAGTCATTCTTTTGGCCATTCATGTTTCTTTCCGCTGTGTCCACTGCTGCTCATAGTCCCTGACCATTCTTTCCATGGGTGTACTTGCATATTTTCCTATTTATTTGGAGGAGTTGAATTTTATGCCTACACAAATGTGTTGTGATTTCCACCAGCTGATTATTTGACTTTTTTAATCTTATTTATTCTGCTATTTGCTATATGGATTTTTAAGTTTTTAAAGATATGCTTACCATTTTTCTTTTTTATTTCCTTTTCTATGTTCACTCAAACTAATTTTCTTTCTCCATGAATTAGAAGTCAGGCCTATTTTCTTCTTAGGGTGCATTTAAAAATAATTCATAATACAAAATAAAAAGTTTTGAAAGGGAGGGGAACAAACTAAAAATCTGTTATGTACAACACGCTCATATCTCTGGAAGGGGCTATAGGATTCAGGGAACAGAGGGGAATCCAGGCAATTTGAACTACTTCCAATGGATCTCAACCAATTATAATCCAGATATTATAAAAGACATGAGGCAGATGCCCTTGATGAATAGTCAGGTGACTTTAGAAAACAAATCCCCTCTCAATATAGCTTTTCTGTCTAAATAATGATAGACCTTTAACTTAAACCTAGTAGCCGGGGCTTAGAACTGAGTTCTTGTGATCTTACATTATTTTAATCACAGCTGATTTATCACCTGTGTTCAAGTCAGATTAATTGGCAGGTGGGTGTTGCCCTGATTGGAGGCAGAGGCATGGCTCAAGCCCAATGGCATCTCAGCTTCCTTATTCTAGGGACCAGTAAACTGAGATTCTGGGTAGTATCACTTGTGTAGGCCAAGGGATCAATATCTGGGCTTCTCCTTCCATCACTAAGCCCTTTGGAACCATTTGGAAAGAAACATCATCCTTGAGTAATACAGAGGTAGATCTCTGTAGGATATGGCACTGCCTCTCCCTGTGCATGCCTTAGGATCAATCTCATACATTATTGCCTTACGTCGCATGGAAAACCATTTGCAAATTCTTGGGTGCTAAGAAATGCTAGTGAAATGACTGTACATATAACCTTGTTCTAAAAACTGGTGGCAGTTATAGACATAATACATTTAGATACCACTCTAAAGAAATATTCAGTATAGTTTCAGAAATATGCTACATAAAACAAAACACAGGTAAGACAGGGAGTAGTTCAAAGTAGAGTTAACAGGCCACATCAGCTTAAGAAAAGGGTTTCATCTCTTAAAAAAGTACAGAAAAACCTACAGAAAGAGAATAGGGTCATACTGCCCAGGTCCTTGAATGCAAGGGATATAGGTATTTATGTTTATCCTGAGTCAAGGAAAGCCTTTGAGAAGACTCCATTGAATGATAGCATGACTATACAAATCATCATACAAACAGGGACACATTTGAATAGAAAATAATATTTCTAATAACGTTTGCTGGGACAAAGGCATAATCCAAAACTGTCACCTTGTCAAATGGTCATAGATAATTATTTCTAGAAGAATTCTAATGAAGTAGAGCTAGAGGGAAAAACCAGAAGGTGGGAGGCAGATAAAGCCAACCAAATATTGCACACACACACACACACACACATTCACTCACTAAAAAATATTTAAGTGTGTATGTTTATATAATCACATTTATTCTCCTACTACATTATTTGCACACCTCAACACTGAAATTTCTACACTTAAATTTCAAATACGCATAAAAACGCATTTCTATTTTGAAACTACATGTGAACTGGCTTCATCCCATTATAATCTACATATTATTAATATATTATGTTGTTCTAGGCTTCAGAGAACTTTAGATTCTCCCTGAGTATTTCTGCCACTGACAGGAGGAAAGAGTTTTTCCTTGACTTCTTCTTCTGGCTTTAGGGCACCTACTTTAAATTAAGTAATTAACTGTTTTATTTTAGAAGATTTCACCCACGTGTTGCACACCAACTTGAACCAGCTGTGAACTTCTGCCCCTTTTCTTCTTCCACCAAAAGTAGAAGGATGGAAACTCCTTTTGAAACCAAGAAAACAATTATAAAAACACAGTGGTAGGGAGCCCGGCAGGTCTAAGAGCTCCTAGAACTCCCACCTATCACCAGCAGAATATTCCTGGACATTAAGCCTGGCCTTCTACTACCTTCCTTGCCTCCCTTTTCATTTCCATAGCGTTCCTAGGAACTCTGAGATTTGTCATTCTGTTGAAATGGCGCAATGCAGAGTACTCCCGCTTTTCCACACAAACTCCTTTCCTGGCGGCATTTCATAGTCAAACACATCAACATAACTAGCAGAACAGAGGGACCTTAAACATAAAAAAGAGTAAATATTTGAAAAAATCAAACTTTCCCCTATGAGAAAGAAAGAAAAAAAGACAGGGAAGCAGGAGGGGGAAAGGGAAGAAGGAAGAGCTAAAACTGAGTTAAGTAATTTCACAAGGATGCACACTACTAAATGGCAGAGTCAGAATGGTTTTCTTTTTTAAAAATATTTTTTAGTTATACATGGACACAATGTCTTTATTTTGTTTACTTATTTTTATGTGGTGCTGAGGATCGAATCCAGTGCTTCCCACATGGGAGGCAAGCGCTCTGCCACTGAGCCACAGCCTTAGCCCCTCAGGATGGTTTTCTACCACTGTTTGATACCAGATTCTTATAAAGAAGTGGAATACACAAGGGTCCAGCAAAATCTTTTGATAAAGAACAAGAGATATTTTAGGCTTTGGGAAACTAACTATATCAACTTTGTTATTATAGTGTGAAAATAACCACAGACAATCAATAAAAAAGTGGATATGGTTGGGTTCTAAATAAATTAAGCATTATGCACACTGAAATTTCAACTTAATATAATTTTACATGTCATAAAATATTTCTTTTTGTTTTTCATTATTGAACCATTTAAATACATAAAAATCGGGGCTGGGGCTGTAGCTCAGTGGTAGAGTGCTTACCTGGCATGCGTGAGGCACTGGGTTCGATCCTCAGCACCACATATAAATAATAAATGAATAAAATAAAGATCCATCAACAACTAAAAAAATTTTTAAAAAAATCATTCATTGCTCATAGGTTATACAAAAATAGGAAACAGATTTGGGATAAAGGTGAAAGTAGCTGACACCCAGTAGCTACCAGGATGACTATTCTGTACTTAAGTACAGAAATATGGAGCCTTCTCTAAAGGATAGTCCAAACCAGTCTGCCAAGAGCAAATCAGTTTTTATGAGTATCAAGAAGAAAATAAAGCACATGCAGACTCAAGATCCAAAGATTAAAAACTAAGAGAACTTCAGTCTAGCATCTGCCCAAGAGAACTAGGCAGAAGACATATATAAATTGTCATTGACCAAGCACATTTGTTTCTAAAAAGGCCAATTCCTAGCTAGAAGTGGCAGCCTTGAGTCCAGTGAAGGGAGGCAGATGAGAAGCACCCAGTCATCATCAGTCACAGAAACCATATGCATGTCAGGAGGCAGGTCCTCCCATGACCAGGCTCTGTCTCACACACTGGGGCAGAGCCCAGACCAGGATAAAAGGGCCACAGGAGCAGAGCACCTCTATACACTCACCTCCTGAGGTGCTCACAGACCTTGCACTGCCTGTGACCTCGGTAAGTATCCACCTTGGAAAAGGTGCTTCCACAGAGGGATGCTTAGACAAGAGTGGGAGGAAAGCTGGGCAGGGCCATACTGCCAGGAGAGAAGAGATTAGCATAGACTGACAGGTGAGGGGCAAAAGGGAGCAAGAAAAGGCATGAGATACAATGGGAGATTGTGCCTTGGACTCTAGAGAGAACAAGCTGCTCTGCGGTAAGGTGGACCCCTCACAACAGGCAGCACTGAGCACAGAGACCTGCTTCTTGGACCAGTGTAAGGAAGGGACCCAACTTCTGAAAATGCAGCCCTGTCTCAAAAAAGGAAGAGCTGAAACCAGGACTGGGCATCAGTGGCTGATTTGGCTTAGGAATCCCACATAGCCATGGGTCTAGTATTTTCTCATTCACCTCCAACTTGATTAGGGGACCACAAGCCTGAGACTCGCCAGGCCAGTCTGTCATCATGAACAGGTAGTAAGCAGAGGACATCTGAGCTCTGGTCTGACATGAAGGACTGGAGTTCAGGTCTCAGGTATGCAGGAATTGATGGGTTTATCATCTCTTCATTAATGGAGTGGCTGACTGGCCTGATAATTTTGAAGATCCTTTGCAATACTGAGCTGCAGGGGACAATCATCTTGCAAGTCATGACAAGAGGGAATGATTGTTTTTCCTCTTTAAAAATTATTTTCCCTGTAATGACCCTTAAAGGGGGCAATTTCAGAGTTTGAAGACATGTGCAATAATCTTCTCCTCAGCATATAAATCTTTGATTCATGGACACGGTTCGTAATATTGTTTAGTCTTCGTTTACTACGCTGTTACACTTGTCTGACTTACAAGGGTATCCTGAATCTCCATAGAGAGGATGCTGCTGCTGCTGCTGCTGCTACTGAAGATGATGATAGAGAATGGAGAGAGCAAAACTCCTGCAGATGCTGTTTCTATGATTCTAAGCAATGCTAAGAGGGTCAGAGTGGGCATGTGGCCCGTGTCCTGGGTCTGACGTGTGTTTGTCTCTCCCTCAGCTCCTGAACACCCACTGCCAAGATGTCCTGCCAGCAGAGCCAGCAGCAGTGCCAGCCCCCTCCCAAGAGCACCCCCAAGTGCCCTCAGAAGTGCCAGACCCCTAAGTGCCCCCCAAAGTGTCCCCCTAAGTGCCCTCCAGCCCCTTCCTGCTGCAGTGTCAGCTCTGGGGGCTGCTGTGGCT
>PVHX01010094.1:31440-72081 GCA_004024805.1 Geosciurus inauris | reverse complement strand
TCTTACTGAAGTCAGCTTGCAGAGAGGTGGTAAAGAAACAGGCCAGAGCTCAGCACAGGACCAGAGAGCAGTGTGGAGGGAGATGGTTTAGAACAATGGAGACCTGGAAAAATACAGCCCAGTGGAGGACAAGCACTGACCCAAGAGGGAGGATAGTAGAGGGGCCAAGCATCAGAGGGGCTGCTGGGAGTCTCTGGAGTCACTCAGCCCCCGACACACCAGGGTCTGCTTCTCCAGGTGCCCCTTCTCATGCTCTGCCCCTGTATGGAACAGACCCTTCTGTGCCCCTCTGCTTTCCACCTCTATAACAAAATACCTGAGATAATCAAATTAGATACAGGAAAGGTTAAAAAAGAAGAGTAAGGTTTATTTGGAATCGTAGTTTTAGAGATTCCAGTCCCTGGTGGGTCAGCCTTGTTCCTTTGGGGCCTGTTCCCAGTTCCCAGGCAGCCTTTCGTGGCGAGAGCATGTAGAGGCGCGCATTCCCTCACTGCATGGCTGCAGAGCAAAGGAAAGGGAGAGGAAGGAACTGGAATCTCGCATTTTTTCTTGAGGCCACCACAATGACCTAAAGACCTCCCACCAGGCCCCACCCACTTTGTAACAGCACCAAGCCTTTCATGCAAGGACTTTGGGGGACCTTCCAGACACACAGGACAGCACAGACTTTCTGCCAAGTTGTACTTGTCAGTGAAGGCTGAACTGTGTTCACTCCCTCCAAACGGTTGTCACTTGGTGACTCCACAGCCCCTGCCCTGAAGAGGCTGCCACCCCTGGCAGGTGTGGCCTTTGATGGCATGTCATGTCCTCCTGGAGGGCTAGCTTGTAGACAGTGGCCTGCACGCCTGTGGCTCACCTGCTGTGAGCCCCTGTGGGCAACAATCGTGTCTCATTCAGTGGTTTGTTGCTGTCCCTTGAAGCATCACGTTTGTGCTGAATTCAACAGCAACTGGAAGGGTGTGAGACTGGACAGGCAGCAGGTGAGTCGGTCCTGGGGAGTCGGGAATGTGCAGAGGTGGTGCGGGGGTTGATGCTGGTCCAGATGCTCTAGGTCTTCCAGGGCTGCAGAACGTTGCATGAGGTACACACTTGGTCAGAGGGTTCAACGGTATGTCGGTGGGCCAGCAGGGGAAGCCAGAAGGACAGAAGGGGAAACCGCAAGGCAGGCACCGACCTCTACCTGTGGAGGTGGAAGGCCAGCAGCACGGGGGGTGACGGGTGTGGGTGAGGGGCAGGGAGCCAAGTGTTGGGATTCCAGAGGTACGCCAGGGGAGGAGGTGCCCTTGGCATCTTTGCCTCCTGCCGGGACCAGCTGCCAGTGATATGCACCCTCTATAAATACCTGTGAACCCGTGCAGTGAACAAAGGGGCAGGTGGGCCACGGTGGGTGGGCTGGCGAACCCCCTCTCCAGGCACATCCAAGGATCCGGGCACCTGGGGAAGGAGCTTGTGTTGGCTGCACGGAGCTCAGTGTCAGAGCCAGAGAGGTGAGAGGCCAAGGCACACCTGAGGGAAAGCCACCTCAGGTTCCTCGGGGCCTGGAGCTGTTTCTGCCAATTTGCCCGATATCATGAAATTGTGCAGTACACTCCAGAGTATGCAAACAAAACAATAAAGTGAACCAGCTTTCCAGCCACCACTCTAAGTAGGTAAGCAATATTTTAAAAGCAGGTCAAATTGCAGGAATCTTTTATGTGGCATTAAAATAGGAAAGGGATTAGTTGAGACTAAAGACCACTGGTTTGAATTACAAATAAAAACCACACCTAGACTGAAACCAAACCTAGAAAGAAGCTGCTGAGGTGATGTGGCTTTGGAGATGGGGAGATAGGGAGATGGGGGACAACCTCTCCGCCTTGGAACAATGGCCTTTGCTTATGCGCACATGTGCACACACAAACTACACATCCACAGTACACCGCAGAACTGCGTTCCAAACGATGATTGCTTTCCCTGTTGAAGTGAAAAGGCCTTTTGCAAATCACCTGAGAAAGAAGTAAAGGAAGGTTATGCAATAAGTCGTTTTGGGAACTTTGTTTGCACAGGGGAGAGAAAAAAAACCCCAAATGTTCTTTTTGTCAACCCTTAACAGATTAAGTGCTGAAATGTGGGAGGTGAAACTTTGAAATTTAAAAATACAAGATAATGTCTTTATCATTCTACAAGAGAAGGACACCTTAACCAAGAACCAAAATCATTATCCACAAAAGAAGTTATAATTAAACTTGACCCTAGTGCAATCAAGAATACCTCATTAAAAGACAGCACAGGAGGGTGGACTTCCAGGACATGCTGGTTCAAGCCCCTCGCCACACCCATTCCTGGCACAAGATTCACCTCTAGAATGTGCGGAGGACCCAACGTCAACCTTAGAGAATGACAACCCAACTGGGGACAAAAAAATGGACACAATTCAAAGGAGAACTTCCTAGAAGGAGAAACTTCCATGGCCAAGAAAATGTGGAAAGATGCTCAGCCTCTTTGGTAATCAAATGTGAACCTAAGCAGGTACCATGGAGACTAATTAGGTGGACAAAAATTTAAGTTGGCAAGATTAGGGATCAGTGGGAATCCTTCTACACTGTTGGTGGCTCAACAGCTTGGGAGAAGAGACAGGTACCACGCAGAAAGCAGAACACCCTGGGGCAGCAGCTCCACTCTGCAGCACTGCTCACATGCAGGTGTGTGGACTCATAACCCTGTACCAGGAGTCACATTCAGGGATGTGACAGCCTAGAAGGCCACCAACAGAAGGTAGATGTACAAAAGTTCCTCTATTCCCCAAATGGACAAGACTGAATATGGCTACACCCACAGGCCACAACAGGGGTGGACCTGGGGAAAATGCTCAGTGAAAACACACATCAGCCAAGATTTAGTGTGATTGCATTTTTTAATTTGAACCCCAAACCAAACACAGCTCAACAAGGCATCATTCAGGATATGTATGTGAATATACATGGAAATATATACGATAAAGCCCTTCTTTTAGAGGTAATGGCTGACACAACATTTCTGCTGGGGAGGGGGTTTGCAGCTGGGAGGAGCAGACTGGTCCATGCAGTGGTGTGGTATTGGGGCCCCTGTGCTGGGCTTGATGGTTGGTTGATGAGTGGTCAGTTTATGATCATGCTTCATAAGGTCCCTCTGTGCTTTGGACAATATTTTTTGCGTGCTTGCAGTATTGCCTAACTAAAACGTAGATGCCCCAGGGAAAGTCATCCTGCACTCTTGCCTGTTCATCTGGCTTCAGAGCGGTGTTAGGTGTCCGGCGTTTTCCCTAGAAGAGGGTTTGACAGTGACAGGAGGGCTGTAGGCATACTTAGCAGAAAGCTCACTCGATGTTCTGTCTTGCTTAGGACAGCTCAAAATCAGTCTTTGTTCCCAGGCAGGCTGCTGCAGACATGCAGCTGGGATCCTGCCCCTGCTCTCCTGGGTGGGATGGTCGATGCATTTGTCGCGTGCCCTTGTAGGGTCCACTCCTGGAAAGAGATCTTACATGGAAATGTAATCGCGGTTCAGTGGAGAGGAGCTCTCAAGTCACCCCTCTGGGGAACACAACCCACCGCAACCCTGAAATGCCCTGATCTTGGTCGGTTCTAAGCATCCCGGGGAAGCAGCCAGTGGTGACGTGGTCTAATCCGAGACAGTCATGTCCCTCGTGAACTTTAGTTTCCCCATCTCTAAGGAGGTGCTGCCCACCTGCTGCCCACTGTAGGACCTGACTATAGACCTCCTTGGTGTTCTACAGTCCAGCAGATGGAAAAAAGGGAGGGAGTCAGGGAAGGGGAGGCCCAGGGAGGAAGGCTGCTCCTAGCCCTGTGATAAATAATACAGTGCAGGAAACGCTTTCGTGAACTGCAGAGTGCTGCACAAATTTAAAGTCATTAACGTCATTGCTAAGGTCAATTATTGACGATGATTACTGTATGCATTTCAAACATAACTCAACTCCCTGCTCTCTAAGAAGTTAAAGTGAAAGCAATTCTTTTGTATTTGTGAAACCTTCGTGTCCTGTAGACTTAACTGGGGTAGCTCGATTTCATAGAAATGAGCAAGCTGGTCAATGATCATATTCACTTCTGGAAGGTTTTGAACATTATATAATGCAGCAGGTGAAAGGGTGCCAAAAGACGGGCCCAGATGTTCTTATATTTGTAATGTGTATACTGTAGAAAAGCTTAAATATGTGTTAAACATAGGCATAATTATTTTTTTAAAAAGCTACCTGATTTATAGAGTTAATAAGGATCAATCTAAAAATAAGTTTATTTTAGTGTAAATTTCATAGCTAAAAATCTTTGTGAAGAAGCAGTTTGGTTATTTTTTTTCTCATCAGGTGGGATGTTTGAAAATAGTTAATATGTACAGCACTTTAATACTACCTGTGTTTTCTCCTAGTTTTTGAATATCCCAATCTAGTGAAATTACTTAAAGACTCTGGCAATGTAGGAAGATGGTTAAATATATGGTTCAAGTGAGGTCTCTAAGAATATGATAGGAGCCCTCTCTGGACATAATATAGTCAGTGACTGTTTTTTCCTCACTAAAAATTAAGCTATGATTTCTAATACTAGTTACAAATGAATGTCAATGAAATCCTCATGTTTGCTCACCATAGGCTTTATAGGTGTGTGTGTCTTGAGTGGTCTTAAGAGCTAAGCCAAAAGAATTACAAATTTATTTAACAAAATGGTTTGTTTTTAATCAGTTTTATTCTCCTATTGATCAACAGCAAAGTAACAAAACATAGACAAGCAATCTTAGGTCATTTTTTTCTGATATATCCCCTAAAATTTGTATTTTCCCATTAAAAAATGTAAAAAGAGTGCATTATTTTTTTTCCTAAGCAAATCAGTCTTTATGTTCCTCAGGGAGATTTCAGCTGATGACCTTGGGAAAGTTCAGCGGCAAATATTACTCCTATTGCCAAAATAAGGGACAACTTCAAAGTCAGGGTGTTGAGCAGGTTGCTAAGGAAGTGTCGCGGCTGTTGCCAGCTAGGGTGTTGTCATGGTCATTCTGCACGCAGGGAAAACACCAGTTTTTCTCAAGAGGCTGGAATTCCACCTGGCATCTGCTCCATACTGGGGTCGTGACATGAGCGTTGTTGTGGCAACTGGCCTGTTTCAGAAGTGTTTCCAAATGGCTTGCCTTTGTTTACCCCACCGACTGCATTCCTGCTGATATTAGTGATAATCTAGGGGAAAAGTTTCCATGTGGTCAGCTCAAAACATTCACATTTGGGTTTGACGGAATGATTGTCCCCAAAGATCAGTGATAAGAACGTCGGCTTCCCATCCTGTAGTCCAGCTGTGTGCCCGCCACGGGATTCTCGGGCTTGCCTTCTTTCCTCGTGGTGCTGGAGAAAGATGCCCAGTGCAGTCAGGAGCCTCTGTGGGTTCTCAACAGTACCAGGCTCGTCACCGCCAGGGTGGTGCTTTTGCACTGGTCAGCTCTTTGGACACTTTTTTTCAGAAGTATTAAAAAAGTGAAAAATCTTAAAAAATCAAGTAACTTCAAAAGAGCTCTATTCCAACCTTCTAGAGTTGAGAATTATAATTTTGTCATATGAGCTTCTATTCTTTGCCAGTAAAGATCTTCCTGTGTTTAAGGATCTTCCCAGTCCTTTCCTGGCTCTGTGGTCTTGGGAATTTAGTGTCCTTTTCCAGGTCACTTAGACATGCATGAAGAGCAATATGCAGTCTTTTAGGTGTGTTTTTAAAGGACACAAAATACACATTTATTTCTATATGCCCTCATAACTGGTTTTCTCCCCATAAGATTGTCTTGAAAGATAAATGGTTTCTATTGCCACAAAACTACTCTTAGGAGTCTTGCTGTTTGACAGTCCTTTTCAGGTGGAATTTAAATGGAAAGCATGCATGTTAAAGATGGTCACTCCTAGGTCACCTTTGTCTTATCTCTCCTCTTACAGGAGTCCTTCCACTTCTTGAACTTGCACTGTAGGCGTTTTTGTTGTTGTTATTGTTTTGCTTTTTCTATTTGATATTCAGAGGGAGCTGGTGTTTTAATTTGAAGGACCTCTAATTATTGGGGATACTTGAAGAGGCTGGTTTCACTGCAAGTGAGTTTTCTTCTCCACTGCAATGACAGATCCCTTCCTAATTAAGAAGTTTTGATGGAAGGAAGTCTCTCTGAAATAATGTCTTTAAAAACCTCAGCCTTAGAAATAAATAAACAAGATGCCAAATGCATTTAACACGCTCCTTGGAATCACATGGTTGATTACAGCACGTGTTTAAAACATTCCAGGGTCACAGGCTATTTTTCCCTGTTGTAAACAGCTCCATCTAAATTTTACAGATTTTCTGTCCGTTTGCTATTGTTGAACTGACAATCACTTTTTGCTCTCATCAGTGGTAAAGACTCTGGGAATCCTCTCCTTCCTTCTTTTTCTGGCTTCTTCATAGACTGTTCACTGGAAATTAATTAGTCCAAGCTCGCATTTTATCAGTAGTGACCCCATTTAGCAAAAATTCCAGGGCCTTTTACCCTTTCACTTAATTTTTGTTTTTGGCTATGACCTGGTCAAAATAACAGAACATAAAGTTTTAGGCTTTTCTGAAATTTGATTTGGAGAGAGAGAAAAAATTGTAAATTGGAAATATTTTCTATTTTTAAGCTTATATTTTCACTCAGAACATGCACACAGAAGAGAAGCCAGAGAGCAAGCTGCCATCAGGAGACGTGAGAGCAGCATTGTAAACCCGGCTTCCACAGGGCCATGGCCAGCTGGGCTGGCCCTGACTTGGGTATGGACCCTGAGAGGAGTCACCATGTGCCTTTCCCACATCCAGAAGCAGAAGAAACCAAAGGTCCAGAAAGCGAGAGGACAGCCTTTTCTGCCAAAGGTGGAGAAGACCAGATGTGCATGTGCATATTTTAAAATAATCACTGGTGCTGAGTAGAAATAAGTAAAAGCTCATTAACTTGAACCTGAATAGAGAATGAAAACTCGGGGGGAATACGTGCTTTCACAGCGGCTCTGCCAACCTATTTTAAGCAGTGATTTAGTCCAGGGAAATGACACAAAATGAGCTTGTTGAAAGAACACAGGAGCGACAGATTCCTCAGGAAATGGTGTTGAAACCAAGCTCCATCTCCATGCTCTGCAGGGCTGTGGAGGCGTCCTCAGGCAGCCTGGGGTGGCCCTCCTTCCAAAGGGCAGAACGAGGCTGCTTCTCAAACACCCGGTTCCCAGGGTTCTCACCCTGGCAGAGGTCCTGACTCCCTCCAAAAATCAACAGGCAAACTTCCTCACTTCCCCTTGAAAGACTCGTCTGCCCAACTAGACTCAAGTGGAAAGTAAGGTGCCAGCTAAGATGTGTAGGAAGTAACCCTAACTCGAGAATCATGGAGTCAGCAAAAGGCCCTAGAAGTCACTCTGCCCTCAGCTGGAGTAGTGCCCCCGGGGCCGGAGGGACTGGAAGGCCCACATGAGGTCTCCTTGCAGGGAGCATCATGGAGGGCAGACCGGGCAGAGCAGGCATGGTCACCTGGAGGCGGCCCTGGGTATACCTGGTGAACTCTACGCCATGTGCCCCTCTCTCAGGAAGGTGAGGCCTAGGCATCAGACGGTCAGAGAAGAAAATGACATGCGGCTGCCTTAGAGCCCTAAATCCTAAGGGAAGAGCATTTGGAGGAGATGCACCTGAGAGCCGCACTGTACTTTCAGAGCAGAGGTGCCCCCGGGCCCAGCTGGCAGCCAGGTCTTGGAGGAGGGAGAGTTCATGCACGATAGCCATGAGTCTAGAGTGGAATTGCAGAGCAGGACCTTAAAACTTACATAACGTTTAGCATATTGTACATATTGGGGCATGTATAAATATGTGCCTATGCAGATAACCTTCTAGAATAATGGAAGGAAAAATGTTTTATTCAGAAGTTTGGGGGTGAGTAGGGAGATTCATACTTTTTATTAAACTCCTTTCTGCATGTTGGATTTCATTTCAAGTAAACATGCTGTTTTATGATTCCTAAGTCCCAGAGCCCCAAGAACTAGGGCTTGTCATCTGAGTGCCTGCTTCTTGACTTACTTTCAGAGAGTGGCATGGAGCCTTGTCATAGTCCTGAGAAGAAAGGACTTCTTCCTTGTGTCTTGACATGGAAGTTTCTTTCCTCTGTTTTGGCTTGGTGGTATTTCTGCTGTCCTTACATAGGAACAGAGATGGGAACCAGGCATTGCCTGGACTCCTCATTGAGCAGGTTTGCTGGAGGTGTTAACTGTCGATATTTTCTTTTCCAGAATTATGAGAGAAAATCAAAATTACATGATAGATTGAAATATGTGTATACTCATAATGATACTATGTAAATTATTTATTGTATTTTATTGCATGCAGAACCTCACAAAGGCTGGGTAAGCAGGCAGGCTGATGTTAGAGCACCTGGCCCCTCTGTTCTCTATTGGTGTTATAAAATGCCTCAGAGTCGTCATTTAGATACCAGACACCTCACCTTTGTTCACAGGCTGATTCGCTAATGTCTTACATTTCTATCTGCATGTCATTTCCATGATTATGTGCTTTCTAAGATTTTCACAGGGTATAAAAAACTATTAGCAATTAAAGTTTCATTTAATTTTAGTTACACGCATGGCAGAGTGTAGGATACATCCAGCCAGAAGCTACCCACATTCTTTCCTTTAGCAGAGGGAGAGGAGGTGATTCTAGCAATAGGCGTCACTGTTTAAACCAAGACCAAAATGACCCGAAGGCTGTACCTCAGCTTTTCACTTTTTTGAAGTGGGTTATTGGTTCCAATGGACTGTCCTAGTAGCTCTAATATTTCTTCTCCTTTTTGTCTTGAGTAGATTACTAGCTACCAGATGATGCAAGGTGGTTGTGAAGCTGTGCTGTCTAAACACAGAATTCACCAGCTGCATGTTTACAAGGATTTAACTTCGTTAAAATGAGATCACATGGTCCCCCATTCTCTCATCACAGCAGCCATATTCAGCTCTCTGTGGCTGTGTAGCTCGTGACCTCTGTGTCCGGCATCAGGGCTGCAGAACGCTCCATTTCCACAGGAGTGTCTGCTGAAGCATCTTCTAGAACATACCTATTCATAAATGTGGTCGAAACACTTCTGCATATGTTTAAAGTGTAATGAAGATGAAGTTTCCAGTCTGATCTTCACAGAACAGGACACAGAATACTTGTACAAATTCATGTTCTTCAAGTACCCTATGGCCCGTTTTATCGTTCCCTCTTCAGAGCGCAGTGTGACTGGTATGGGGGAACTCAGCACTGCAGCCTGTTTTGTCTGCCTTTCTTTTGGAGGAAGGGAGGAAAGTTTAAGAATAACAAAGATGATTATGGTCACAAGGTTTTCTCTGAATTAATACTGCAAGATTTTGCTTAGAATCCACATCAGTGCTACTTCAGTGGAGCTACATGTTGTTACCCTTCGTGACATTCAGGAAAAACATGATCCAGTTGGCCACTCTTGCATTCCTGCCTTTTTTCCAGGGTTCTGTGAATTTACAAACTTAGGTTATCATCATGTCTTAGGTATATGATACACAAAGCTGCAGAAGTCCTTAGAAACGCTGCAGAATAGGTCTCTTAAGCTACTCATAACCTTGGATAATCTTGTTTTCTTATGACTACAGAAAAGTTTGAGAATTAAGTGAGGAATGTTTAATATAAATTGCTGCTTTATATCCTACATAAAAATTTACTTGAAGTAGACCCAACACCTAAACGTAAAAGCTAAAACTAAACTATAAAGCTCTTAGAAGAAAACATATGTGTATACCTTCAAAACCTTATATTGGGCAGTGGCTTCTAGATACAGCACTTTAAGTACAGCCACAGGAGGAAAAACAGAGACTGGGTTTCACCAACACTAAAATATTTTGTATTTCAAAGGACACTATCAAGAAAGAGAAAAGACAACCCACAGGTTGGAAGGAAATATTTACAAACCATGTATCTGGTAAGTTAGGCCTTGTATCTAGAATACATAATGGACTCCTACAACCCAACAATTAAAGACAAAAGCTCAACTTTAAAATAGGCAAAGGCTCTGAGCAGCCACTTCTCTATAGAAGATACACAGTGCTTAATAAAAACATGCAAAGTGCCTGACTTCATCAGTCTTTAGGGAAGTACAAACCAAACACACAGGGATATACCCTTCTGCAGCCACTACATGGCTGAAATAAAAATGCAGAGAACACAAAGCACTGGCCAGGAGGTGGGGCAAGTGGGCCTGGTGCTTTGGTGGTGGGGATGGAGCAGTGTGGGAAGCAGTTGGCACCACCTCAAAGAGGGCCACGTAGAGCTGGGTGTGAGCCCACAGCCACACTGCTGTGTGCATGGGATCATTGAAAGTGCGTGTTCACACTGATAATTGTATGGAATTGCAATTGAATCTGAATAATTGTATAAATCATCGCCCAAACCTGGTGAACCTTGAACACATCAAGCTGAGTGGGGGAAGCCACAGGAGACCGCAGATTGTGTCATTTTGTTGATAAGAAGTGTCCAGAACAGGCAAATTCATAGAGGCAGAAAGCAGATTAGCTGTGCCAGGCGTTGGGGAGAGTCATGGGGATGACGGGACGTAGAGCTTCCCTTGGGTTAGGAGTGCACCTGGGCTTGGTAGTGATGGTGACTGTGCAACCTTGTAAGGTGCCGAAAGCCATGGACCGATGCACTCGGACCGGGCGAACTTACGGGCTATGTTCTCTAGCCCAGCGAAGTAACACGAAGAAATATATACTTACACGAACATGGTTTTTGGCACTCTTTCTAGCCACTAATCTAACAATAAGTATTTTTTTCAGTCCAGTCTTTTAGGGATTTTGAGACCAAAAAAAAAAAAAAACTAATAAGAACAAGTGTCAGAGTGGAATTACAAAAAGATCTAAAAGTCTATTTTCCCATAGAAACCCAAGAAGGCATCTCTTCATTTTAGCTGAAAGTGTAAATGAAAACTGGAACACATTATTTGTCAGCTGAAGAATTCAATTATAAAACAATGGCAAGTTGGAAAGACTCAAGTAGGTAGCATCTTTTAGTCAAAATTACCTGTTATATAATTTTTCAATGGCAACATAAAAAAAGAAAAAAAACAACCTCTAAACCACATAGGATGTCCACACATCTCTAGAGTTTTAGGTACCTGGAAGGGTTCTGAGTGCACCAGCAAACTATTAAACACACTTATTCAATTTATTTATTGCTGTCATTGCATTTATATTTAAACATCGCCCACGTGCCTGCCTCTCTCAGGAAGGGGAGCCGGAGTCTCTGCAGACAGGAGCCTGCAGTCCGCTGATTTCATTTCCTAGTTACACAGAATCCCAGCCTCCAGACACGCAGGCTGAGGAAGGCTTTCCACAAAACTGATAAACAGTTCAACACAAAAGAATTTAACTGGTTTTGCAAAACCGAACAATCACACAGAGAACTGGCTTTCATGTGCATGGCTTCAGATGATCCGAGGGGGTTTACAACGCATTGTCTAAACCTCTTATGGAGTTTTCTGTGCGGCGTGCTTACAAACCTTGGTATCTGTGCCAAATTAACAGTGAAGACAAGATGCACCAAACTTCAAGGTAAAATTCTTGCTGAGACCTTTGGGACAATGTGTAAGGGCATGAGGTAACACAGCACGACTCTCAGCCACGCCCAGCATCCTCTAGCCTGACAGCTTGACTTCAGGTCAGCGTGAGGAAGGGCACACTTCATGGAGGATGTGACCAGCAGCCATATCCACCCTTTCTGATCGTCATGACCTGCTGGGCACTGTCCACCTGCCACTGTCTCCACACAGGCCCCAGAGGCTTCACACAGGTGTCTTGGTGGAGAGGGAGCCAAGAGGACAATGGACAAGTGGACGCCTGGTAAAGCAGGCCGGGTGAAGAGCTAAGGAAGGGTTGCTGCTGCGGCTACAGTCTATGTCTGACCCAGTTTGTGCTGTAGAATACTTTCACGGGATTTTAGAGGAAATGTTTTAGGAAAATGCACTAGATTTTAAACTAGAATAGAAAGTGGAAAGTTTTCAACCAACTGCTCCACTGTTTAAACTAATCGCTATGGAATATGATAAAGTCTGTATCTAAACTTTGCAGATTTTCCCAAAAGGTAGAATCACCACCACACTGCCCCATCTACCCTGTTTGATTTTTTCCACAGATTTTTAACACTAGAATATATTAAAACTAGTGCAATTTTCTGAATTGGTTGATAATGGCATTTCTCACTTCTTAAGTGCATAGGGGGAAAATACTGCCATTATCCTGGTTTTCTAGATGGTAAAACCAAGATTCACAAAGATCTCCAACTTGCTCCAGGTCAACAGCTGGTATCAGAGCAGGGCTGCAGCCCCAGGTGTGCTGGCCACAGCTCCAAGGCCCCTGCCTCTGCGGGCTGGCTCTGCGTGTTCCCCCAGGTTTTCTTCCTGCCTGTACTGAATGGAGTTTTTGTCCTTTGAAGGCAGCACTTTGTAGAGGCTAAACACACTACCTGCTCCATCCCTTGCTAGCAGAGGGAACTTGGCCTGTGTCCTTGTGTGCAAAGTGGGGAAGGACAAGCCGGATAAGAATGCCTGCATGGGACTGTTGTCGAATGAATCACCACCCTGTCACACCTTGCTTGGAACACCTGGGACACAGCAAGCACTCACTAGCAGGTCGCGCCACTGTACAAAAGCCTTTCTACACCTGCAGCTCACCGGGTGAAGATGAAAATAAGGCAGCTGAGGACCCTCCAGAGGGGAGGACTGCATTCCAGTAATGCCCCGCAGGGAACTGGGCTGGACCAGTGCCTGGGACATGTGTCCTCCCTGTGTTAAGGGTGGACACCTTCCAGCCATTCTTTCCCAAGTCCTGCTCAGACTTGGGAGTCACAAGACTTTGTACCAAGACATATGCCAGTCTGCGGCCCATTTTTGGCATAATCTATCTCATTTTCCCTTGTGGATCGGTTTGGAAGTTTTATGTAGAGCATGTAAGTGCCTGAAACACTGAAGCAGTGACAAGTGACAAGCGCCTGCTATCTGTGAAGAGCCACATCCCACCCAACTCAGGGAAATCCGAAGAAAACCCGTGACATGCCACTGAGAAAAATAGTGTCAAGTGTCTGAGAACAATTGGTTGTTGGTGTCAAAGTTTTTCTCCGTTCATGGTGACACAAGAAAAAAAGCAGAGAGAAATTTTTGGGGCGCCATTCTTGAGTGGCAGTCATTACATATTGGTGTTATAATTCACCTCATTTGTAAGGTAAGTTGCACGTCAATATGTAATGTGACCATAAAATGTAATTCCAGAACACAGCTAAGAAATTAGGCATTGGCCTCCTGTGACTAGCCTTCTCTGAAGAGTGATGTTTAACTACTGTATTCAATATCGCAAATACAGTAAGAATTCATTTAAAAGACAGTTTGTAAT
The DNA here is from genome assembly GCA_004024805.1 of Geosciurus inauris. Lineage (NCBI taxonomy): Eukaryota > Metazoa > Chordata > Mammalia > Rodentia > Sciuridae > Geosciurus > Geosciurus inauris. The sequence continues at coordinate 58,658 of PVHX01010094.1, read as the reverse complement.
TTTTAGTGATTACTTGCATCAAAACATTAAGTTAAAAAGAAAACTAGGTTGTTGGTGGGTTGTTTTTTGTTTTGGGGTTTTTGGATTTTACTAATTTAGCTAGACCTGCAATTACAAAATCTGTGCATGTTCTTATCAAGTTTTTAGGCAACTATGATGTGATCTCAATTTCACATTGATCATTTCAAATGTAGGAAAAAGTAAACGGGGATGTCAAGAGTGCTACATTGAAGGAGCACCAAGTACTAAATAGGAGCTTGGAGAAGGGAGCCTTCATCTTCCTCCACTCTAGGTAGCGGGAGCTCTGCTCAGTTCCTGTGAATGCACCCAGCAGGTGTACACACACACACAGCAGTCAGCAAAGAGGTACTGAAAACCTGTTACTTGGTGTCATGAAAACAGTGCGGGGGTCGGGGGGAAAAGCAGCCAGACAGTCTGGTCCAAGTCACTGGTCAGCCCATGAACCAGGAAACTGGACTAGCTTGCCTGGTCTGCCATACCTCAGCTTTGGAGAATGGTAGTTGGACTGGATCATCCCTGCTTCTAGAACTGAGAGAGGGTGCAGGGGGGGAAGAAGGAAGGGATCCAGGTGGAGGGAGGATGACAGTGCTTGAGGTTAACTGAGAGTCTCCAAGAGACAAACCCACTTGCTTTAGTTCAGAGTGTGGCTGGGGGTAAAAATAGTGAGTCCATATGGAGCTGTGAGATTTCACAATTCAAGGTAGAGGGAAGAAAAATGAAATTTGTTTTTATATGAAGAGTATCTATGAGGATGCCAATCAATACCCTCTGGAAATCCTGGGCAGCATCAGGACAAGGGCAGCTGATGTGCAGAGCTGGCGGTGGGGTGAGTTCTCACCACCAGCCAAGATGCATCTGGCATATAACAGTGCTCACCACATGTCAATCATGGTGCTAGTAATAAGCACCGAGCATGCCTGTTCACATGATCCCATGCTCTGCTGGCTGGATATACAAATGCTATTGTTCCACTGTTAAGTAAATGTACAAAAAGATGTAGAAAGAACCCTGGGCTGTGAACTGCCCCATTCTGCATAATGAGCCTCTGCAAATGAAGTTTAATCTAGAAAACCATAACTGGAACTTCACAGTGAAGAAGAAAAATGGTCACCAAAAAGTGAACAAATAAAGCTGTGTATCTTCAGTGGCAGATCCAGCATTGGAACCAGCTAAGGGTGCTGGCCGACTGGGCTGCAGGCAGTAATCATGCATATGTGTACTTTACCCTTGACTTCCACTGAGCAGCCCACTCATGCTTTGAAAATTAGCTTGGAAATGAGATTTAAGAAATCCCACTACATGCAGAACCCCCTGCTTAGTTTCTCAGTGGCTACCATGAGCAACACAGGAGCAGGGGCAGAGGCTGGCCAGCCTTTGGATCACTCCTCACACCAGGCTGAGATGGTGTGGGAAGAATGTATTGAACCACAACTTCTCTATAATCAAGATGAAAGCCCTCCATGACCAGGCCCTCATTCTCTGCACGGTAAAAGAGAACATGAAATAATTCAGAAGATGTCTCAGCTCTTCCACCAAAGAAAATAAAATCATTTCTGGAAGAGTCTTGGTATTAAATTCCACACATTTCATTGTAGAACTAGATTTGACTTCATGTGTAAAGTTATAAAACTCACCAGCATCAACTGAGTATGTGGACTTCAACCAATAAATGCAATTGAGTGTAAATAATTCTACAAAGGATGAAGTAGAAAAGAAATGGCACTTGCAAGTTTTAGAATTCACTTTTCAGCACACTTCAAGCATGATTTAATAAAAGTAATGGGAAAACATGAAAGCAGGGGGTGGGGGAATTAAGGCTAACATAGTCCCAGAGGCCCGTATGGCCTGGGCATCTCAGTCACCAATCTTGGAACTGATCTGTGTTTTCTGTAGGGAGATTGGATTAACTCACCTTCAAGAAGGTTCCTTCTCCCTTGCTGTTTCATGATCCCCAACAGAAATGACTAGATCCCTTGAGCAGGCAATCATCTCAGGAAACCTGCAAACATGGTGGTTTGTGGCGGCAAGTTAACCCTTAGCATTCATTTCTTAGATGAATACTTGCTTTTCACCAAAATTGTCATTACTAACAGTAAGTGGAAGATTATCACTTTGTCTAAATTTTATGAAATTTTTCTTGAAATTAAAAACTTAAAATTAGGTGCTGTGTTTTCCTGACTTGATTTTTCAAGTTAAAACTACCCACATGTTTAAATAAGGCTACCTTCATAAAGATGCCTCCATTTCCAGCATGGTTGGCAAACCCCGTGTGATCTGTCTCCACTTCAATTGCTCAGGAGATGCACTTTATTTATTTTTTTTTGCTTTGAAAGTGCAATTCTTACCATGTTGTGAAGTTTGGAATAGCATAGTTACGGATACTTCAACTTCCTGCCATGTTTACAGATTCTTATCTCTGAAGAATCTCAAATAGGCTTAAAATTTAGTTTGGATTTACTAAAAAAAATAGAAAACTGAATGTATCATGTTTTAAAAAAAAACCCACTTCATTGTAAACTTGTCACTTTTCTGTAAATCAATTTTTGGCATTCCAATAAGCATGTGAAAGTCATTTTTAATTAGGCAAAGTGATTCTATAAGCAATATGACAAAGTAGATAAGTTGGAAATTGTTCTACTAGATATTAAAACATTATAAGAACCTGTAACTGAAACAATCACAAAGGCATATGATGGACCTGTGAATCAGCAGCAGAACAGCCCAGAAGCAGATCCGAATGCACAGAGAAGCTGTAAGTATTGAATGGACCAGGCAGTAAGTGGTGCTGGGAAGTACTGGAAAAATGGACCAATACCTCATGCTCTATCCCAGGCCAGGATAAATTTCAAATGAAAGAAAGATTTAAGTGAAGAAACAAAGTCATAAAAATGATAGAAAATGTGAGCATCCTCTCCTAATCCCAACAGAGAAATGGCTTAATTTCAAAATGCAGAAGCCATCAAAGGCAAATTGAAATATTCAAGTTAAAAAACTTTTTCATAGAAAACATATCATAAACAAACCCAAAAGCCAAAGGACAAGATGGGGGAGAAATTGCAGCCTGTACACAACTCCCACAAAACAACAAGAAAAAATTATTAATGGGGGGGGGGGGAGAATCAGTCTCTGAATGAAAAATAGAGTGGAAACAAAGAACATGAACATTTCACTAACAGGAACATAAGTAAGAGATTCCGTGGTGTGAGGAGGAAGCTCATCCTCCCTCACTGCGACACCCTTCTTCACACATGCTGAGAGACCTGAACTGCCTGGTAACACGCTCAGCTGCTGGACACTGAGGGCAGGCTGGCTCCTGCATTTCCCAGGGAGGGGCGTCTGGCAACCTCCGTGCACGCCAGAAAGATCTGCAGCTCTGCCCGTCTCCAAACAGCCGCCCGGGGCACACTGCCACAGCAGAGGAGCACCCCAAACCTCCACCAGCCGCTTCCTGCCGCTCTCCTTCCCCCAGCTCTGGAACAACGGCTCGGCTCTGGCTCAGCTCCGACCTGAAAGGCTCTCAAAGGGACAGGGTTAGGAGGGATGCCAGGTGGAAGTAGGGAGAAGCACAGGTTCCCATCTTTTGTGCGTTCATAAGAATCTGGAAAGAAACCAAAAGAAACTAACTTGGTGTTTCGGCTGTTTGGAGGGGAAGCCTAGCAGTGGACGGGGAAAGAGAAGACAAGAGTCCATACATGGCGTTTTATACTATCTTTAAAAAATTGAACAGTGTGAATGTACAATCTTCTCAATAACTAAACATTTTTTAAAATAGGAATTCAACAGAAAAAAAACTTCTGGATACCTCCATCTTCTCAAAAGAGCTTCCTCAGCCTTTTTCCTATAGGATCTAAAAATACTTGGCCTAACATTTCCAGTACTCCGTTTTGTCAAATAAGACCGTTATAGTTTTGCGTCCCCTGGAGATCAGCTTGCGTTGTGTCACTCTACTACTTAGCGCAGGGTTCTTGGGGAGGCTGCGGGTGCCCAATGCGTCTGGAGCTCACGCCCCGGGCCGCCAGCCTAGAGCATCCATGTGCCCAGTGAACAATGAGAACTTCTGGGACATGTGCTCCAGGGAACCACCCTGTCCCTGCGCCTCTGCTCTCCCGCACTGGTATGCGGACCTCCCCTCTGCTGGGACCCAGGAGAGCTGGCCGGCTCCTAGCAGCCCACTACTCTCCCGTTTCTTTCCAAGTGACCTGTCCTCTCCTCTTTCCCCTTCTATTTCTACAAACACCCCTCACCCCAGCTCTCCCTCAGTCCATAGTCATTCAAAACGTGAAACCCTGTCATTCCTGGTCCCAATCACTGTCAGCCATCCTTCCAGGTCACTCGGTAAAGAACTACTTCAAAGCTTATTTGATAAAAAGACCAGACATCCTGCATTTCATTCTGTATTTAAGGAAAAGAGAGCTTCTAACAGTCGCTCTTTTGAGTGATGGCAGAGAGACATGTACTAAGAAACGCTTGTTCTGCAGGTACCTGCGTGTGATCATTTCAAGGACCTTGTCTACTCAGGGCAACTATTTATTTTACAAATCATTTAAGTCCAATTAAGCACTTCACAGTTGATAACTTGTAATTATTATTTTACAGTATGCTGGGGGTCATGACCCTACAACGTGAAATAATAATTGCCACTAGATGATTTCCTCAGAAGTTCTATTTTCCATGAGAATTCAGGCCACTGTCAGCAAAGCACAGAAATTCTGGACTTGGATTCTTCTCCCACTTGTGGGTCCTGCTGGGAGCTGGGGCTCCTTGTTTTCTGTGAAGGGAGGGCACTCGTACGACTTGAGAGAAGTTTAACAGAAAAAGGCAAATAGTTTCAGGAATGCATGTCTACCTTTTCTGTCCCTGCTGGAGGCATGCCAGAGAGGAGGGACCAAGGGAGCAGCTACGCCTTTGTGCTTCTGTGGCTTAATATGTAAGAGAGCTGGGGCACATGTGAAGGCACAGACCTGGCCTCCTACCACTGCCAACTCAATTAACATTAAAGCCCCAAACACTGCACAACCATTTTCAGTGACAGCTTAACGTTACCATTTCAGTCTCTCAGTGGGAAGAGTGAATGTGTGCGTGTGTTTCACCTATATTATTTGCATGGATTAGTTTTATCCCCATTTTCCAGATAAAAATGTGAAGTTGTAAAAGATTAAGTTAGCAATATCACAAAGCTACTAATGACACATCTACAGCTAAGTGCAACCCAGAGCATACGCCCTCCACAACCACATAAGTCTGGGTCTCAATTTCAGCTCTGCAAGCTCCTGCCAGGTGTGCGAAGGCAGGTTACCTCTCTCCTGAGTCTCAGCACTGTTAACCGGATGGTGAGGATGATGCACACACCAGGGGCTTGACTGAATTCAGCGAAGGTTGTGTCTATAGTGATAAGTCTACAAGGACTTGATATTTGATTTCAGTCGTAAGAAAAATAAATGAATTAAAAGATCCAAATACCTAGACCTTTGGCTGGGATCAGAGCCTTCTGTCGCTCCAAAAAAACCAGGCTGCCAGTTCTTGTTTCCATAGTAGCCCCACTGTTGTGTGATCCCTCACTCCTGTGAGGCACAGAGAACTCAAAAAATGACATTGAATTAAGAAGGAGAGAGAAAGAAGGGTGTACTGAAACCTTCTCTGAGGAGATGGGCACCCGCGAACCCCAACTCTGCAGCAGTCGGCGTTTGAAGTTGCAGTGAATGGCTGACCTTGGACTCAATCGCCCTTTACAAATGCGTGTCTCATGCTGTATCCACAGCTCTCTCCACACACAATTTGCACAATGAGTCTGTTTCTTTTTTATTTTTCTGTTGGTGCACGTGCTGGGCAATCATTTTACCTCAGAGCTGCATCCCCAGCCAGTCCCCCTGGCCCCTTTTTTTGACAAGGTCTCACTAAGCTGCCCAGGCTGGCCTTGAACTTGGATTGAATGTGAGATCCTCCCGCCTCAGCCTCCTGAGCAGCTGGGAATGACAGGTGGGTTCCACGGTGCCTACTTGTGCAATCTGTTTTTTTTACTCCTCATATAAATACGATTCAACATTTCCCATTGGTGCATTGTAAGTAGAGTTTTTTTCACTGGGTTATCATTAGCACATGTTCATGGACATTATTTTCTTAGGACACTCCCTCGTCTGTCATGGACTTGGCAAGAGAAATGTCAGCATTGATTGTCAGAGGCCCACTGTTCAGAGACCAATGACATCAATAGCAGTCACTTCACTGCTGTAACAGTTGGGATATGTAATTTTTGTTACTTTCAGACTTTTTTTTTTCTTGTGAACTTTGCGTTGTTCTTGTTACAAAGTTGCTGGCATTGCTGTTAGGACCTGCCTAGTCTTCCTGGAACTTCGAACATTCTGGGTCAACTAACCCTGTCCTTCTGTATAAAACTGTGGTACCTCTTTAAGCTTTCATCCAACTTAATTATAAACTTTTGTTATTGAAACAAAAAGATATGGGTCACTGGAGAGATGCTTGTTCATTATGTCACAGAAGCCCAAATTCTGGATCAAGTTTGTGATCCAATGTGAGACCAGTGCCCCAAGGGGAGTACAAAACTGTCTTGCCTCACACAATGCTGCACACACACCTGTGGTCCCAGTGATTTGGGAGGTTGAGGCAGGATCGTGAGTTCAAAGCCAACATAAGCAACTTAGTGAGGCCCTATCTCAAACTAAAAACCTATAAAGGGCTGGGGATGTGGTTCAACAGTTAAGTGTCCCTAGGTTCAATCCCTGGAACCAAAAAAAAAAGAAATTCTGTCTACATCCCCAAATGGCAATCATCCAAGTACATATAGGTTTTATCTAACAATCCTCAAACAATACAATCAAGAAGCGACCATTCTCATTTTCATTTTGCAGATGAAGGGAGGCTGTAGGAAGTTGAATGACCTGTCCCACTCATGTGGCAAATGGAGTGAGTTATAGCTCTGAATTCAAAATCCTGCTCTCCAGTGCCCCAATATAAATACACATAAGATATCTTATGGTTGCCCATACCTATGAAACTATTATTCTAAAGCATAAATATCTTTTTCCCTAACAAAACTGCTTCTAAAGCAATAATTGTCCACAATAATATTCTGATGAATTATTAGATTTATTAGTAGGATAAGTACTTACTAGAAATAAGAGGTCTTCTTCCTTCACATGGGAAGTGACTGGTTGTAGTTCGTTTACTTGAAGGTGTTTTCAAATTGTGTTCCAGAAACACTGTAGATGCCTTCCACAGTCACTTATTAAGCCCCAGCTGTGTGAGGCTCCAGGGTACGGATGTGAGCAAGCCCCTGTGCCTGCAGGAACCTGAGATCCAGAAGACAGACAAGTCAATCAGTACTCAAAGGCAGGTATTTTCAGGTATCAGTTGTGAAAACAATCAAACCAAAAAACCATGGTGCAGGTGATCACATGCACGTTAGGGAGCTGCGTGCCAGTGTTCCTTGTAGCATGTTCCTCTTAACAGAGGTGTCACTGTGGCACATGTCACTTGGCACATAAGCCACGGGCCTCGTGAACTCTTCTGGGTTTTCACGTGTCTCTCGGGCAGGAGGAGGCTGAAGGTGGACACGTACCTGGAACAGTTGACTAAGGGCTGCCAACCAAAACTGCATCTTGTGAGTTCCATGGGCAGGACTGCACTCCTTTAACGAAGTAAATGACCCTAGGAGAATATGGTCTATGTTTTCTCCCCTCTAGCTAGTTGTAACCCCCACCTCGTTTCACAATGGAAAAATGTGTTACCATTAGTATTTTTAGGTATGGCAACATGGTAGACCCCCAGAAAGTCTCTACTTCAGAGGATCCAATGAGGTTCTATCACTTGAAGGCATCCAAAAATTTAATAAATCCACAATCAACTCTTGAATGTCATTTAGTTAAAATAGAAGCAAGTGTGTTAGTAAGCGCTTTTTTGCTATGAGCAGTGCATCTGAGAAAAACGGCTTAGATGGAGGAGGAGCAATCTCAGCTCACCGTGTCAGAGGCTTCAGTGCAGGGCTGGATGCCCACTACTTAGCGCCCGCCCCAGAACAGGCAGAATGTCATGGTGGAAGGGGGGGGGGGCCAGGAAAGGAAGCTGCACTCTCCGGCAGACAGGAAGGGCGTGAGTAACCACAGGCAAGAGACACAGTCCCCAAGGGCATGTCCGCAGTGGCCTGCTCCCTCCCACCATGCCCTACCTGCCTATAGCTTCCACCACCTCCCAGAAGTCCATGCGAATTATTTATCCATCAGATGGTGAGGTGTGAGTCCTTGTGTCCAGTCATTTCCTGAAAGGCCCACCTCTGGCCATTGCCGCACTGGGGACCAAGCCTTTAACACATGAGTCAGAGGGGGCCATTTCAGAAGCAAATCATAACAAAAAGTTAATATCTGTGGTAGAAAAAAAAAACCCTAAATATTAAAATTAAGTCTCCTCCTTTAAGTAAAACTCAAGCGTTTTTAACGTTTCTATTTAAAATAAAACCAAAATTCTACATGTGGCTTAAATTCTACATTTGGGAAGAGGAAGGCTGGTCACATCAGTCTTCCAGAGTGTGAAGTGACTCTGTCCTTGTAATTTGGGAGAGAACATGGCCCCATGCATCTGACCCTTACAGTACAGAGAGGATGAGCTGCTTGGAAGGAATCCAAAAGTGGGCCCATCCAGCACCTGCCCTGGCCGTGGTGAGAGCCTTCCATACACCAGCCGAAAACGCCCTGAGGTTGCCTGTTGTGTGCTTGCTATCTACACGGCTACAGATTCCACACAGGGTGGCATTGATTGATGGGTTCCATTTGGAACCGCCAGACTGCTTCCGTACCTGTGAGTCAGGTAATTTAGTTTCACATATCATTAAAAACTTGGATAATAAATTTAAATTCTACTAAAATGTCTCTATGCTAACATGTTCATATATATGTAGATGTGCAGATATATATAATATATACATGCATCAACTTCTCCAAGATGATATAATGTTGGTAATGACTTCTCCACCAAAAGGAAAGGAAAACATCAGAGTTTACCTCTCTCTAAATCAGGCTGCCCATGGTCTAAGCAGCAGCTATTAAAATCTTGCAGCTATGTTGACATTAAACAATACTAATTCATCAGTAGCCAGATAATGTTGCCTTCTGGAGGTGGGATTCAGTGTTCTAACCCAAGGAATAAATATGTGAGCATTTTAAATACTACTGCAGTGTCAATATAGTAGTTAAGACTCTTCTGGGAGCAGATAGCATAGCCAATTATATTACTTACCTATTGCTGTGTAACAAATCACCTTAAAGACTGACAGGTCAGATCTGAGCCCTCTTTTTATCTCAGGTGCTTGTAGGGGAGTGCCGGTGCAGCCAGTAGACCTGCCTTGTGGCTCTGGGGCCCCTGAAGCTTGCCTTGAGAGGGGCCTGGAGCTCCACAGGCAGCTCCCAAAGCTGCCTGCTTCAAGAGAGCCTCGGAGTATGTGGGGGGGTAGTTCCTAGCCTTTCCTAACCTAATCCTGGAAGCCACATCCTATTACTTTGGCAGAGTCCCAGGATCCCCAAGTTTGGCACCCACTTGAGAGAGGACATCACACTGGTGTGGCCACAAGGAGAAAAGCCGGTACACCCTTTAAGTGCTGCCTGCCACACTGACTCTGCACTCAAAGCAGAAAAGGCGAGGTGCGCCTGGGCCTGCAGTGGCACTGAAAGTCAGTGGAAAAGACATGGTGGCATGTGTGGCCTGTGGCATATGACACACCCTGGATGAAAAAGGCAATTGCCCACTGCCATCAGGGCTGTGCCACCCCCACCCTGTCCTGTGTCAGGAGACACCACAGCTGGCCCTAGCCCTCCACTTCTGCCCCGAGTACTCGTCCATCAGCCTCCATGAGGCCTGTGGCTTGGAGGACACTTGCTGGGGTGCCCTGGGTTTTAGTGCTGAGGCACCTCACAGTGGGCATGGCAGAGTCAGTCCCACAGCAGCCAGCTCTCAAGGCTCTGTGCTGCTCCAGGGTCACTGAAAGCTGTTGGCTGCTCACGGCACATGCTGAGGTGAGGCCTTGGCAGAGGGAGAAAACGCAAACGGTCCCATCACATTCTTAAAGCTGAAAAAGAGTAAGAGTGGTGTGAGTGGAACCAGGGACCCTGAAACACGGGGCGGCATGATACAGGGCAGGACATCTGAAAGGGAGACGACGTAAACACAGCCCCGACACAAGGAGCTGGTGTGTTTGTGTTACGCGATCAAAAAACGTACAGCAAAGTGAAAGACCCAAACCAGCTCCTCACTTCCAAAACCTCAGGCAGCTTAGCTCTGAATAGTTATTTAGGTTGTGTGCATCCATGGTCGGGGCCAGCGTCATCTCTGAACACCTGTCTACACTCCAAGTCCCTAAGCAGATAAAAGACAGAGGAATTGAAGAAATGCTAAAGGACTTTGAGAGGAGTAACTATTCATATTGAAGAAAGAGGCTCTGGGGGTGTCTTTCCTGCCGGGCATCTGTCTCCCACATGAGTCTGCAGGTCCACCTCCCTGAAGGGTCCCTGCAGGGAGGTCCCCCAGAAGGTAGTGGGCCATACAGAGTCCCCGGAGGACCTTGCTGGAGGGTGAGGAGTCAGCTGGACTCTGGCAGAAGGGCCCACTGCAGAGGGGTCCCCTGTCCTGATGCTCCCCTGGGAGAGTTCAAGGATTTGGAGAAGCATACCCTGCTCTCTGCCCACAGGGCCTAGCCAAGCACATGAGATCTGCTTTTATGGAGTTGAGAGGTCAGATCAAGAAAGGAGCCACTACGTGCCACCATCTGTCCACTTCCAATACACCCTCCCTGCTCTCCCTCTGGCCCTGCCCAGTGGGGAACTGCCAGCACCTGTGCCAGACCAAAGTGAAACCGAGTCAGCGAGGGAGCCGCAGATGAAAACACACACACACAACAACGATTCTGAAGAAAAAGAAGCTCGAAGCTCGTTTATTTCAGCACTTTGGGCTTATATATCTTTCCTAACCCCCATGGGTGTGGGAGGCATGGGAGGCGTGGAACTGCAGACCCAGGTGTGGAAATTGCCCAGGCTGCAAAACAAGCTCGGACCACAAGAACACGGGCATTCAAGGAATGGTCAGCACCTGTGGCTTCTCTCAAATCAGGGTGCAGCTGGTTCTGGTAAACAAAGTAGCCATGCATGCAAGAATGCTCTCACAATTCCCCCTCTTTTCCTAGAGCCTGTCTTAGGTTGCAGGGACCAAAGAACATGGCTTACCTGTCATCAGGTCTATGGCGTGGATGTTAACCACCATAGCCCTGTCTTAGGTTGCTCAAGTCTTCGTCCCCGTCTTACCCATCATTGACTTCCTAGGAGTGCGCAATGCCCAGCCACACTTGGGCAGAGGGATTGTCATGGAAGAGAGCTACCATGGCTTGGTATTGTGCATGCTGTTGACGCCTCATAGATTGAAGTACCCTACAGCCACAGCATATCATGAGCAGTATTAACAGCACAAGCAGTCCAACCAGAGCAACAGTTCCAGCCCATTTGTGCAGCATCATACCAATCTGTTGGAACAAACCTAACACTGCCCCTGAATCCAGCAATTTGACCTTGGTATTATTTAGGGCTGTAACTTGTTGTAATATAGTAAAGGTTCCACGGGCCATTCTTGCATCAAGACAGGTGGCCAACTTACCAGGCCCCAATAATATTACCCAGGCACGAAGAAGTCAGTAGCATAAAAATCAGGAGCTTCATGATGACTAGAAAGGGAATTCTCCAAAGAATACTCACGAGCTCTTCAGTAGGTCTTCACCAGCATCATCAGATTCTGTAAAACACAAAGAAAGGCTTCCTAGGAGGGAAGAAGCTCCTGGACAGATTCCTAAGGGACCCAAACAGGAGTGTCTGCATCATGGGGATAGACACAGACAGACCCTCGGGCTTGAGAAATTACAGGATCAGGACCACACCATACTCCTGTCCTTAGATCCTTCCATTTCACTATCTTTTGTGTCACCTGAGGAGGGTTCCAATGTTGAACAGCTGTGCAATTGCCCTGAGTATCCACAGTCAGAAAATTTAAACTATAGAGCACATGGGCAAGGCGTCCATGAGGGGAGATGAATTCCCCGCTCCTTTGTTTTAGAAAGGGAGGACTTCAGAACTTGATTTACCCATTCCACAATAGCTTGGCCCTGTGGATTGTATGGAATGCCATGTACTAATTTAATGTCATAATCCGTGCAGGAGGATTGAAAACTCACAGACGTGTAGGCCGGACCGTTATCAATTTTTAAGGTTTTAGGAACTCCCATGTAAGAAAAGGCCTGAAAACAGTGTGCTTTGACACAATCTTTTTCTCCCGAGTGAGCAGATGCGAATATAAACCCTGAAAATGTGTCTATGGTAACATGAACATATTGCAATTTTCCAAAACTCGGCACATGCGTGACATCCATCTGCCATATATCATTAGCCATCAGCCCTTTTGGATTAACCCCGTAATGGGGGAGATAAATGAAAGGGGCACAATGAGGGCAGGTAGTAGTAATTTGCACTGCTTGTTCCTTAGTTATACCTGTATGGTGTTTGAGGGATTGGGCATTACAGTGAAATTTGTTATGGAATTTTTGAGCTTGCTTCAGCATGGCACCCACAATGCGCATATGTGAGTCTGCCAGAGCATTACCCTCAGATAAGGGGCCAGGAAGACTCATGTGAGCCCTAATATGGTAATAAAAAAGGGATGTTTGCATTCCCAAATCAAGCCTTGAATAGTTCTCAATAAGTCTTGAACAGAGGACCCAGAAGAAATAAAACCTGCTGTATCCAGGGAAGGAATGACTTTGGAAATGTACACACTGTCAGTATAAATGTTAATAGGCTCACAGGTAAACATCTGAAGCGCCAGGGTCAATGCTTGAAGTTCGATTTTCTGGGAAGACCCTGGATGAAATTGTTGGGTGATACTTTTGCCTGAAGAGTACACTGATACAGTACCATTAGATGACCCATCAGTAAAGACTGAACGTGCTCCGGGGATAGGAATAGTCTTCACTATTTTTGGAAAAACAACAGGATGTGACTTAAGAAACTGACACAGTTTCTCAGAGGGATAATGATTGTCAATTGTGCTGCTAGAAATGCATAGAAGAATGGTCCATTCGTTGGTATTAGCAGCTAATATTTGAACCTGTTCAGCTGTATAAGGCTGTACAATAGTATCCGGTTCTTTGCCAAAGGTTTGAACAGACGTCTTTAGACCCTTTTGGATGAGCCTACTCACAGCTATTGGATAAGGCTCCACATGAGCTGTAGGGGAGATTCCTAAATGAACCCACAAGACGGGAGCAGTTTGCCAAAACACTCCCGTTGGAGAATATGTAGATGGAAAAATTATCAATAATGGTGGCTGAGTATAGTCAATGCAGGACCAATGTGCCTTTTCAATAGCCTGCTCAACTACTTGCAGCGCAGAGTGGGCCTCCTCAAAGTTCTACTAGAGTTAGGATCAGAATCACCCTTTAGAATATTAAAGAGAGGCTGTAGTTGACCTGTAGAAAGCCTTAATGATGGCCTCAGCCAATTAATATCCCCTAGAAGTTTTTGAAAGTCATTAAGAGTGCTAAGTTGATCTTTTCTAATTTGTATCTTTTGGGGTTTTACACCAGAGGAGTTTATGATGTGACCTAGATAAAAATAAGGAGGCATCTTTTGAACCTTTTCTGGTGCAATGATTAGCCTTTTGTAAGAATGTGGAAAGATCCCCGAAAGCTTGTAATAGTAATTTTTCATTTGAGGCAGCTAACAGAATGTCATCCATATAATGAATAACATATACATCTGGATATCTGTCTCTAACTGGTTGTATAGCTGCAGACACATACATTTGACAAAGTGCAGGACTGTTAGCCATGCCCTGCGGCAATACTGTCCATTGAAACTGCAAGGAAGGTCTCTTCAAATTAGTCTGTGGTAGGCTAAAAGCAAACTTCTCACAATCATTTCTGTGTAAAGGAATATGGAAAAAACAGTCCTTTAAATCAATCACCAATAAATGCCAATCTTTCAGGATTGCTGTAGGTACAGGTAACCCTGGTTGAGTGGGTCCCATAATTTGCATCACCTTATTAACAGCCCTCAGATCCTGTAAAAGTCTCCATTTTCCAGACTTCTTTCTAATGACAAAAATAGGTGTGTTCCAGGGGGATGTTGATGGAACTAAATGTCCTTTTAATTGTTCTTTCACCAGGGACTGAGCAGCCTCAAGCTTTTCCTTAGTTAAGGGCCACTGCTCTACCCACACAGGATCATCTGTTCTCCATTGAATGGGTATAGGGTCTATATTTGAGGCTGTTGCTGCAGTAGCCCTTATTAAAAATTTCCCAGTCCTGCTCTATCTTTACCAAGTCTTATTATATCATCCTCAGCAGTGAGGGGAGCCGTTCTACCCTGTGATCCTTTCCCTATACCCCTTCCCGGCTCATATCCCTGCCTTTCCATCATCCTCAGCACTGTCTTGTCTGGAACATATCCTTGTTCTGTAATAGTTTGTGGGACCGGCTGCGTGGTTAGCACAGCCCCCATGGCAGACAAAATGTCTCTACCCCATAAAGTAACAGGCAGATCAGAAAGGATGTAAGGCTGAAAGAGTCCATTATGCCCTTCAGCATCTTTCCAAGGGATAAACCTGGAGCTTTGTAATGGATTGGAACTATAACCTAAACCTCGCAAAGTGGTTGCAACCCTTTGAGTAGGCCACTTTGGTGGCCACTGATTTTGAGATATGACAGAAACATCGGCCCCTGTATCTAATAGTCCCTCGAATCTCCTATCATATTGTTAATGTTAGCCTAGGCCTAATTCCCAAGGTAGAGGTCCAAAATATGCAAGGGGCACAGAAGATCCAATGCCTCTACTGTGATGGCAGATTCCCTGTGAATGTGAGGGCACCAAAACTAATTGTGCAATCCTTTCCCCTTGGGGTATGGTAATGACTCCTGAGGTTGCTGATGCAAGAATTTTTATTTCAGACTCATTATCAGAACAGATGACTCTGGGAGTGACGAGTAGCACTAGCTCTAGGCAAAATCAAACCTAAAAGATCATGAGGGTGAGGCCCATACACTCCCGTAGGCAGTGCTTGGGGCCCCATTTGGGGTGTAAGAACTATTCTTGCTGCGGTGCAGAGGTCCAGTCCTGCTGTATGGGGCTCTGTCCGGAGGAGATCGCAGACACAAACAGATTTTGACGTTGTGGCAGAAATTGAATGGGAGTTGGATGCGGAGGTGCCATCGCCCCGGACGCTCTGGGTGCTTGGGTCGGGGCCCGAGGCTGGCCCCGAAGCCCGTTTCCCTGAACAGGGTTGCCAAAACGATCATTCTTGGATCTGTACTCATTAGCCCAATGATATCCCTTTTGACACTTAGGACAAATGCCCGGGGCCGCAGAGGCCCTATTTCGAGTTGCTCCGGAGCAGGTCTGCTGGGTCCATGAATAGCGGCTGCTAGCACTTGTCCTAGGATATGAGTGCTATCAATGCCTCTGCATAGTCTAATATAGTCATTTAAGCTCCTGTCCCTGGGACCACGGAGGGCCTGCTGGCAATGCTTATTCGCATTTTCATAAGCCAATTGTTTAATCACTGGCATGGCATCTGTAACACTACCAAAGATCCTCCCTGCTAGTTGTATTAACCTATCTGCGAAATCAGCAAAAGGTTCAGAAGGGCCCTGTATCATTTTGGACAAACTTTCCTCAGCTGCAAGATTAGGCAGGGCTCGCCACGCCCTGGTAGCTGCAGTAGCTATCTGGGCATAGGTGCCTGGAGTATGCTGTGTTTGTGCACTGATAGTGGAATATGGGCCATTTCCTTCTAGCATATCCAAATTATGCTGGGCTTGGCGGGCCTGAGCATTCCGAGCTGCCGTGACTTTACACTGCTTGTGATACTCGCTCTTCCAAATAAGAGAGTCACCTCCGGATAGAACTGCTCGGGTTAACTGTTGCCAATCTGACGGAGTGAGATTCAACGATGAAAAGGATTCAAAAATGGCTAAAGTGAAGGGTGCACGAGGGCCATATTGTACCATAGCATCCTTCAAACCTTTTACATCCCTGAAATCCAACGGCTGATGTTGCCTGACTGTCCTTGTTGGTTTTGCACTTCTATTACTGGGAACACCACACCTCCCGATTGAGGCTCCGGAGGCGCCATAGGACCAGCAGGCCTCCTAGACTCATGTCCTGGATTAAATCATGTCCATTATTCAGTGGGAGGTGGTCTTCCCACTGAATAATGCTTTGGTTCCTGCCTACATTGTTCTTTTAATTCCCACTCCTGTAATCTCTCTTGCAATGTCTGGATATCCTGTTCCAATTGCAATTCCTCATCTTCCTCCTCATCCTCTTCTTTCCCTTCCTCGCTATCCGTTTCAACTTCTTTAAGGGACTGGGTAGAAATTGCTTCTTGGGTGGATTCAAAGGTCTTAGATAACTCACTGACTTGTTCCTGAATCAAAACCTTTTTACTTAAAGGAGAGTCCTTAATTAGCCTCCATACAGAGAAGGTGGTAATGGGAAAAGACTGTGGCCCCTCTGTGTGTAGCCTTTTCTGTAAGTACCCATGGACCTGTTCCCAATCTGGAGCATTGAGATCTCCCGAATGAAGGAACCAGGGACTAGACTGCTCTATAATCTTTAAGAAGGCCCTTATAGTACTTTTTTTTTTTTTTTTTTTTAGCCCCATACCCTTTTTCTTCAACAGAGTTTTGATCTGATTTTCCAACAATTCCCTACTGTGGGTAGTGCCCATCTTTACCTGTACTATTAACAATTCACCCCCTACTTACCAGCCGGTTCCGGGGTGTCCGTCAGCGTTCCTTCCCTTCTTCCGATCTCGGTGAAACCTCCAGATGTCAGCGCCTGCGCCGGACCAAAGCGAAACCGAGTTGGCGAAGGAGCCACGGATGAAAAAACACACACACAACAACGACTCTGAAGAAAAAGAAGCTCGAAGCTCGAGGCTCGTTTATTTCAGCACTCTGGGCTTATATATCTTTCCTACCCCCCACCCCCACCCCGAGGGGCGTGGGAAGCATGGAGCTGCAGACCCAGGTGTGGAAATTGCCCAGGCTGCAAAACAAGCTCGGACCACAAGAACACGGGAATTCAAGGAATGGTCAGCACCTGTGGCTTCTCTCAGAAATCAGGGTACAGCTGGTTCTGGTAAACAGAAAGTAGCCACGCACGCAAGAATGCTCTCACAGGGAACTGCTGCCCACAGGGAGTGGCCACCTCCTCCAGGCTTCTCTTCTGGGGCTCATTTTCTTTCTGCCTTCAGGAAATCCACTGAACTTTCTCATCTACCAATGGCCTCCTTTGCATTCTTTCTGACAGTGTAGCTTCCTTCATCCATTACATTAACAAATACTCCCTCGTCCTTTTGAGCAGAGATTTGCCCCAGGTTGCCTGAGTTCAGATATCAGATCCTTCACTAACTAGGTTGGAATTTTATCTGTTTCTTCATCTGCAAAATAGGTGAATAACAGTACCTACTGCACAGCATTGTTGTGAGAATGGAGTGAGCTCATTTGAACAAGGTGTTTTGAATGTTATCTGACACCTGGCTATGCCCTGCAAGTGTCTGCCCGTGGAGAGAGCCCACGGAGGCAAACACACCTGCTTACTCCGACTTCTTCAGTTGGAAGCCCATTTCCATTATAATTTTTAAAGGATAATAATTTTTAAATAGCTTTAGCTTTTAAAAGTTAATTACATTACATTAACTAAATAAACAATTTAAAAAGTTTTAATATGTATTTTAAATCAAAGGATGTGACAAATATACAAAATATCAACCACTTTCTTTGGGGTGTAGTTTTGTAGTATTTTTTTCCTTAAAAATTTTATGTATCTTCAAAGTTTTATATAACTAATATATAGCATATTCTCATCAGAAAGAATGAATAAAATGTCTAAAGAAAGATTTATAATAAAGTAAAAAAATCTCTTTGCATTTGATATTTATTTCAAAACCACTAAAATTTTTTAAGAAGCACTTTTAAAAGTAAAATTCTGCAAGCATATATTAATATATCCCAGAATCAGGTGGGTTTTCAAAGAGTTCACAGCAAGTGTCACGAGATGTCAAAAACTTGCAATTTTTAAAAACTTATTAGTTCTATATATATCCTTATTTTGAAATATGGCAATCAAACATCAGGACAACTTGCCAAGCACCTACATTTTCTTACGTCAACGGGAGGCGCGTGGGAGGGAATGGAGGATCCACATGTTGCCTGACCTACACGGCCCTTCTCACCCGAGCTGGTGAGGATGACCTCGCTCCCCAGCGCCCCCTGCACACCGCGGACAGAAATGCCGAGACCTTCACCTCTGTGGTTACACCCTGAGACCAGATGAGTGGGCTGAACAAGGAAGAGTGATACCTGTTCAGCTAGGAAACTCCCCCTACGGTATTGTCTGCAGGACAGGCCTGCTCTCTTTGTCTTTTGAGTATTTGTTGATATAAGAACGTGGACTGTGGGCACAGACTTTGCTCCTCTCGTTCAATGCCATAGCAGGATTGCGTGCAATAGCTGGCACAAAAATAATCTTTGATAGAATCTTGAGTAGACAAGTAATTCTAAACCCTGTCCTAATCTTGATGCACTTACATATTACTGTGTTTGCTGTGGGTATTTTGTTATGCTAATTCTCTCTCTGGTTATTATTAATATTCTCTGGTTCAAAGGCTGGCAAGTCTTCATGGAGGCAGCTGTTTTTGCAGGTTTGAGGCTATGCCTTGCTCTGGCTCTTGCTTGTTTAGTAAAATCTCAGATTCCTGGGCTCAGCCCAGACTTAGGGAATCACTGGGGCAGGATGTGGCCACACACACACCTCAGCATCATGAACACATTGCCAACTGTGATGGACGTCACTGGCACCCTCACCCTGCTTAGACCTCGAAGAGCACCCACCCAGTGGGAACCACCCGGGCTCGTCTGTGTGCTCTTCCCTTAGTCTCGTCCTCTTTCTCTTCCAGGCAGAAGCACTGTCCAAGAATTTGGTGTCTGTCCCTCTCTCTCACGTTTTTCTACTTTTATAGCATACAGTTAAACAACACTTGGTAATGGAACCTTAAAACTCTCTATAAATCCTGTATATTGTATTTATTATTCTGAAACTTACTTTTGCGTACATTGGAATGTAGCTTCAACCTGTCCCCTTTCCCAGTGCTACGTGGGATTCCGTTATGCAAATATGCTTCAATTTTATTTATCCAGACTTTTTCTGAAGAACATTTAGGTGTCTTATTTTTTGCTTTAGTTTTATTTTATAAAAGTGCAAGCAAGCTAGCTCGGCACCTATCTTTCTGCGCCACACGCGGGTCGGTTATGGAGGAGCACTTACCCCTGGTCCACACATCAGCTTCACCACATGTCACCATTTTACCTTCTAAAGTTGTTTCACCCTTGAGAAGTGGGGCCGAGTTCACCCCAGCACTGGGCATTTTAGTTTTTTTTTCCCCAAACTGCCACGTGCAGAATGTTGTTGGGTGGCCTTGTTGGTTTGGACTGCTAGTGGGTTGGACCACATTCTTGAGGGGGGCTGCCTTTCTTCATGTCCCTCGCTCCCTTCCCCCATGCCTGGTGTTTCCCGGCTGACTGGCAAGTCCCCTGGTGCTCTGCCCACCTGCTCTTCCCCATGTGTCCTCTTGCTGTGCATGGCCAGCTGTTCTGCTCTGCTATGGTCAGAACCACGTGAGCATGGGCCTGGATCAGAACCACATGAGCATGGGCCTGGATCAGAACCACATGATCATGGGCCTGGATCAGAACTACATGAGCATGGGCCTGGATCAGAAGTTGTCTCTTCAGTGAATCATGATTCTCAGGATCTGTGCTCCTAGAAACTAGAGCTCTTCTCCCAAATTCTCTTCCAAGTGTCCTGAACTTTCCCTGTTAGGAGGGTTTCCCAACTGAACTGATTTGTGTGTATGGTACAGATAGGGAACCAGTTGTACGATTTTGTCCAATATGAAAAACCAATTGTCCAAGTACTTTTTTATTCAAAAATATATTGCACTGTGTCCCGTTTTAATTTCCACTGATATGTGAGTCTGTTTCTAGGTCCTGTCTCTCCTTCCCTCTCTGTATAGCTGCCTGGTTGTCTTGCTTGCCAGAGCTTACACGGAGTCTTGACAGCTGCTAAGTCAGGTCCCCTCCTAGGCCTCCTTCCTCAAAATAGTCCCGGCTGCTCTTGGTCCTTTTGCTTTTCCACATTTTAGCATCATCTTATGAGAACGCTTGTGTTGATTTACGTTGGAATCGCACAGGACTTTCAGGTTAATTCTGTATAATCATGAAACTCTGTGTCACAGAAATTTGATACTGCTCCATGTATTTTGGCCTTTTAAAAATGCTTTTCTGGGTGGCGCTCGTATGTTGAATCCTCTTGCTTTGGAAGAATGCTCATTGTCCTTTGGATCTAGAGACCTCACTAGGTCTGTGTGTGGCACGTGAGTGCTCATCCTGTTGCATTCTTCCAGAACACAGGCTCTCTCCTCCTCTGCACACTCTGAGGCTGGTTTGCGTTTCCCTCATGACCTCACTTATGTGCTGTTCCTGCAGACACCTATCTAGAAAGTATAGCAAATAATTTTGAATCGTCAGTCCTGGCTTTAATCTAATGTTCTTGAATTTCCTAAGGACTTGATTTCTTCTATTATTTTTACCTTGGCCTGTTTTGCTTTAAATTTTTCAAAAAACTCCACAATATTTAGAGGACGAATCAGAGGCGACACTCCTCATCAGCCCTGTCCACTGGTCAGTCATCTGATTTAGAACCCCGCTCTGTCCTCTGAACTGTTCCCCTGGTGTGTGGCTCTCCTGATGGGTGCTGACTTCGGGGTTTCTGTGCTGTGGTCTGGTCTCTGAGGTAAACTGCCCGGCATGTGAGTTCCTTCAAGAGGCATGGTGGTCAGCAAGGATGGGAGCTGTATGTAGGAGAACAGGTCAGAGCTTGCAGGACATTGCAGACCGTCAGACAGTACCTCCAAGTTGAGAAAATCTTTACGCATGGCATACAGAAAGGTGAGAGCAATATCTGCTGTGGTCAGTAAAACAGGTTTGGGCTTGGACATTGTCTGGCTAAATGTTATATTACGAATTAAGCACATTTATGGTAAACTAGATTTAATAGGAATGAATTGACTTTTCTAATCATGACTGGATCGTAAGTTTATTTCTAAACTCAAGGAAACAGTCTAATAGTTTTGAAAGAATGTGAATTAATTACTGTGAACTGGTATTTTCCAATAATCAGAGCAGTTTTAGGAACTGTACAAGCTGAAAAGCTTGACTTCTGTACCATGAAAACCAGTGCAACTAGAAGTTCAAAAACATCGGAGAAATATCTGTGATAGAAGTGACAGGCAAAGGCCAGCGCATCCCAAACATCAAGTGAGTACCTGAAAACAATCAAAGACTGAGTGCAGGGTGTGCAGAGAACCTAGAGCCACCTCACACCAAGGGGCACGGCAGCGATCCCCACGCCCTGGGGGCCAGGTGCCAGGAAATCATTATTGAACTCATAATTGGAGAAATGGTTAGATTTTCTAGTACTTAAATAAAATCTAATTAAAACAACAATTCACTACAGCTTTAATCCTATTAAAACTGGAAAATATTACTTTAAAAGTGAAGTTGAGTGCTGGAGAGATCACCAGGAAATAGGCATATTGGAAAATTATGATCTTGCAAATCAGAATAATACTGTTAAATCAAAAACATTTGTAACCTTCAGGCCAGGAATCTCACTGCTAGGAACTTATCAAAACTAAATAATTCAAAATTTAAAAAAGGCAATACTGGTTCACCATCCCTTATCAAAAACCTTGGGCTGGATATGTTTCAAAATTCAGTTGTGTTTTTTCACTGATGAGGTTTTACTATATGTCACAGTGCACACACACCTGCACACACACACACACACATGCACACACGCGCGGGGTCTGAGGCAACACTCCATTCCCACACAGCAAGCAGGCCACAGCTGTGAAGCAGAGGGGTGTCCACCACAAGCAAGATAGTAACTCCCCAGTGAGTTTTGAGTTAAAACTGAAGGAAAAAATTAAAATGTGCTTCCAAACTTATTTTTAAAATTACTTTTAGTGCTTTTTTTGCATCATAAATGCACATGCAGCACTTATCCCAAAGAGATGCTGGTATCAGTTTTGTTTATGTCACAAGTAATTTAAACAAACTAGGAAAGAATTTTAAATATGGGCAGTGTTGGGCAATCAGTGATGTCTCCGCTTGCTGAAATACTAGGAAGACCAAAACTGAAATTAAGGGACCACGCACCACCGGGCCACGACGTCTAGTGCGGGTTTCACTTCACGCTTCTCGTTTATCGTAGGCATGGAGATGCGGCTGTACATGCTCCTCTGCTTCAAGTGTCTGCTCCACAGAATTAGGCAAATTTAGAATTTCTTTTCCTTAAGATATTACTATTTATAATAATGGATAAGCTGTTTCAGAACTAACCTTTTATTATTTCTGCCACTTTCCCAGAGAGATTTCAAATCTATTGTGGAAAAAAAAATCCCCTTCAAACAGATCACCCTCATCCCTGCTTCTCCCTGAAGCTCTGCAGGAAGCCACCTCCGGTGAAGCCCCAGCCACCCCAGTGATGTGCTCTGGGGTCCTCAGGGACCTGCAGGTGGATAAACAGGTGGCACCGCCTGCGTCTTTTATCCTGCCCTATAAGAAACATTCATCTAAATAAAGTTGAAGTGATCCATTTTTTAATCTGTAAAATGAGAATAATATGACTTACTAACATTCCTGATGAAGATTAACGAGGGAGTCAGAACACCTCCATTGGAACCCTGCCTTTTCTCTTAATTAGCTCTGTGATTGACGCTGATTTAGTAAATGAGTTACATGCCAATGTGAACTGTTCCTGGTGTGATCTCTCAGGGGAAGGGGAGAGAGCAGCAGTCTGCAGAGTGCTTGACTCCAGGTGCATGCACAAGCCCGCTGACCCATCACCCATCTTATGGATGAAGGAGCTAAGGCTCCATCAAGTAAGATGACAACTCAGGTCCCCTCTAGTGCCATCCCTCAGTGGTCCCTAGGGAGAGAATAGAAAGGCAGGCAGCTGCTGTGTCAGATCAAAGGCAAGCACAAGACATACTTTCAACAATTAGAACTTCAAAAAGTGATGTCCAAATAAGTCCTGTGGTTGGGTTATTAGCACTGCATAAATAGTAGCTTCTGGATGTTTATAACTGTACCATGCTATGTAAGATGTTAGGAGAGGAGAGAGGGTGGGGCCACGTGGGAACACTAGGTGCTGATTTTGCAACTCTTCTGTAGGTCTGACAAGATTCCAAAATACAAAGGTTTTAAACAGTGATATATCTGGGCACATTTGTACAATAACTCCCATAGGGTATGAGGGATTCGTTCTAGTGCCTGCAAGAACTATTAGCATCTAGTAGGTGCACCATAAATCTTTATCAACCAATGAATGATTCACTTGTCTCACTAAGAAGGAAGCTGGCTGAGATAGGGAATGGGGTGCTGGGTGTCCTGGGCCACCCTGTCCCAGGAAGAACCAGCCACCAGGCTCCGAAACAATTTACTAGCAATACTTTCTTTCCCTATGAAGAGACAAGGCCACCTCAGGGGGGCATTAACTGAACAAAGGCCAGGTGCTGGCCACTCAGAGTAAATTATCTAATTAATTCTCAGTGACAGCAGATGAGAACTGAGTCTCAGCTTTTTGCCTTAAACTAGGAAAAGGGACCCCACCTCAGAAGTGAGGTGCATCATCTGGTGCGAGGAGGTGACAGTCTGGATGAGAGCAACAAGCCTGCGGGGGCCTCATCTGTGGAAGGGGCCTCCCCTGAGAACCCCTGTGCTGACCCCCTTCATGCCTCCCAAATAGACGGCCAGAGACCAGGGCCAGCTGTGGGGTCCTGTTGCATGAGGTCCTGCCTCTGGCCCTGGAGGCATACCTAATGGATGTGAGGACCTTCCTCTGACACTGGACACACAGCTGACAGCTAGGGGGCTTGCTGGTAGTGCGAGGGCTTTGAGGGGCTTGTTTTAGACCAAGGTAGCACTTAAGTCAGCACATGGGTCAGGTGCCGGGGTCGGAATTGGACTCCTCCCTTCACATGCAGGTTAACTAACCCTGAGCTTCATGTCAGGCACGGGGTACTTTACTTGTGAGGTGATGCCAGGATCCAACACGGCCATCCTGGACACAGCTGACATCTACACCACAAAGTGTTAATTAATCCAAGCTCGGTGGACTTTCGAATGAAGCAAGGGAAACGTGAGCACAGGGCCATGCAGGTCCCCGCGCTACAGCCAACCCTGCAAACCGCTCCCGCCACCAGGCCTCAGCTACGCTAATATTTACGGATTTATGTAGGATTTTTATTCTTGCCAAACCTTTGAAACAAGAAATCTTACATAATTATTAGTTAAGACTCACAGTTATATGAGCAAGTCCGATCATAACCACCTAGAACCAAGTTTCAGCCCAACTCCTAATGAAAGCATTTTGTAAAATTCAAACTTTTCACAGAAATTTGAGCTTTCTGGGCTAAAATGTACTCCCCACGGGTAGGCAGGTGGCTCACCTTGGGCTCCAGCGCTCCTCTGTGGGATGGGAGGATCCCTCCTGGGCGATGACCAGTGCAATGTCACCCATGGTCAGCAGCAGCAGCTGCAGAGGGAGCACCTGGTGCTGGTGGCAGCTGTCTGTGCGCAGCCTGCAAGGGAGGCGCTGTGGACTTAGCGGGTGCTCAGAGCTCAGCAGGGGTTTGGAAGGCATGTGGACTAGTTCAGTTTGGGTTTTGTCACTTACTTCTGGGTCTCAGGCTCACACCTGAGGGGTAGGAGTGGCAGCTGTAGGGGAGAGCGCTGGCTAGAGGAGAGAATGAAGCGAGTATTGGGTGCTCACCTGGTGCCCAGAGCCAGGATGACTCCCGTGTCCCAAACGCACTTACATGGCTTCACCTAAGTCCTACTGCTCTTCACACCAGCTGCCCAGGTTAAATCACAGTATCCATTCTGCTGTCTCAGCCTGTCATCTTTGCAAAGGAAATATCAGAAAAAATGAAATAAGATCCCCTGGGAAAGTCCCTTTGCCTTGGTTGTGAGCTTGTACTTTTAGAAGTCATGTCTGACAATTATTTCCAAAAAGCAAATCATTAAACATATAAATAAATCTTCCTATACGCCTGTGATCAATCCCATTTCCCTCCCTCCTTTTCCACAAGAACCATATTAACCTGGATTTAGTAGTTGTTATTCAAATGTATATTTTTAAAGCTTTAATATACATATTCCTATATAATGTGGAGTGTTGCTGTGCACAATTTTAAATGTTGTAAAACGACACATATTTTGAAAATTTCCTCATCCATGGGTAGATTGCTGGGTAGTATGATGTGCTTTTATTTCAATGCTACTACTTACAGCCAAATCAGTCATGAAAATAATTATATCAATTTAAACTTCCACAAACGGATCTTTGTCAACGTTTGGACTTGTCAGACTTTTAAATTTTTACCCTGTAACATATGCAAAACGCTATTTCATTTTTGTTTTATATTATATAATAGTACCAATAATAAAAACAAAATTGGATGAGTAATTAAATCTCAGGCAATTCTTTTCAGACTTATGTACATGTTTGCCAGTATATTTTTCCAGTTTCATTAAGGTATAATTGATAAAATTTGTATGTATTTAAGGCGTACAATGTGATGTTATGATATATGTATAGTGTAAGATGATTACTGATAAAGTTAATCAACATACGCATCTCATCACATAAGTACCTTTGCGTGCAGGTGCTGAAAAATTTAAGACCTACTTACTGTCTTAGAAAATTAAAAATGTACTGAACAGCACTATTAATAGATAAACTGCCATGTTAGGTCTCTGGAACTTATTCATCTGGAGTGACTGATATTTTGTATCCTCTGACCCCAGTCCCCAGCAACTACCATTCAACTCTGCTTCTGGGAGTTTGACTTTTTTAGATCCCTTCCATGGGTGATATTATGTGGCATTTGTCCTTCTGTGCCTTGTCTTATTTCACTTAACATCAACTCTTCCAGGTTCATCCATGTTGTCATAAATGAAAATTTCCTTTTTTTTTTTTTGTACTGGGGATTGGACTCAGGGGCACTTAACCACTGAGCCACATCCCCAGCCTATTTTGTGTTTTATGTAGAGACAGGGTCTCACTGAGTTGCTTAGTGCCTCGCTGTTGCTGAGGCTGGCTTTGAACTTGCGATTCTCCTGTCTCAGCCTCCCTAAGTGCTGGGATTACAGACGTGCACCACCACGCCCAGCTTCCTTTGTTTCTAAGGCAGAATAATCTGTGTGTGTGTGTGTGTGTGTGTGTGTGTGTTGATGCTTTCTTTATCCATTCTCCTGTCAGTGAACACTTGGGGTGATTCCATATCTTGGCTATTATGAACAATGCTTAAGTGAACATGGATGTGCAGGTAGCTCTTCAAGGTATAAATTTCATTTACTCTGAAAAGACATACTGAGTGGTGGAATTGCTGCACCATGTGGGAGTTCTATTTAAATCTTTCATGGAATCTCCATGATGTCTGTAATGGTTGTACCAGTTCCCCTTCCCACTAGGAGCAAACAAGGCCTCTCCCTTCTCCACATTCTTGGTCCTCATTCTGATGGACAATCATCATTCTAAGTGGTGTGAGCTGGTATCTCAGGGTGGCTTTGGTCTGCATTTTCCTGATGATTAATGGTATTGAGCATTTCTGCATGGACCTGCTTAGCATTTGCACATAATCTGAGGAATGTCTCTTTGGGTCCTTTGCTCATTTTAAAATTATCTGTTTGCTTGCTGCTGAATTTCTTGAATCCCTCATACACGTTGGCCGTGAAGTCCTTCTCACGTGTATGTTTGCAGGTGCTCCCTTCCCTTCCAAGGGTTGGACAGTATTGGTTTCAGGAGTTATTGATAGTTTCATATATATATTTAAGGATTTTTTTTTCACCCCATTTCTGTGGAAAATGCCATTGAAATATTGATGGGGATCACACTGAATCCGAAGATCACTTTGAGTAAAATGGACATTTAACAAGTTTAATGCTTCCAATCCATGAACATGGTCTATTTTTCTATTTATTTATGTCCTCTTTGGTGTCCTTCATCAATGTTTAATTTTTTTTTTTT
>PVHX01010094.1:0-31340 GCA_004024805.1 Geosciurus inauris | reverse complement strand
GGCTTTTTATGTTCCTTTTGGATCCTATTATCTTACTAAATTTTTAGTTCTAATAATCGTTTTTATGGAGTTGTTAGGGACTTTCTGAACATAAGATCATGTCATCTGTAAACACAGCTAATTTTCTCATTAGGATGTCCTTTATTCTTTTTTTCTTTTTCTTTCTTTTAGTTGTAGGAACACAATACCTTTGTCTTATGGATTTATTTATATGTAGTGCTGAGGATCAAACACAGTGCTTCACACATGCTAGGCAAGCACACTACCACTGAGCTACAATCCCAGCTCTGTCTTTTTATTCTTTTTATTCTTTTACTTGCTCTAGCTAGGATTTATATTACTCTATAAAGTAGTATTGGCAAGATTGAGCTTCCTTGTCTCTGTCCTGATCTTAGAGGGAAATCTTTATGCCTTTTGTATTTTGCCATGGATATAATGTTAACTATAGGTTTCTCATATATGGCTTTTATTGTATTGAGGTATATTGTTCATATACCTAATATAAAGAGAACTTTTATTATAAGTGGTATTGAATATTCTCAGATTCTTTTTTATTTATTTTTTATCATTGTATCTATTGGGATGGTCATAAAGTTTGTATCCTTTATTCTATTAATGTAGTACATAACATTTTATAGATTTGTGTACATTGAAACATCCTTGAATTCCTGAGGTCAATCTCACTTGATCACAGTGGATGATCCTTTTAATGTACTATTGAATTCTGTTTTCTAGTAGTGTGTGAAGGATTTTTGCATTTATGTTCATCAGGGATATTGGCCTGAAATTTTATTTTCTTATGATGTCCTTGTCTGACTTTAGTTTCAGGGAAATACTGACTTCATAAGGTGAGTTTGGAAGAGATTCCTCCTCTTGCAGGTTTTTGAAGAGTTGGAGAAGAGTTGTCATGAATTCTTTAAATACTTCATGGAATTTGCCTTGGAAACCATCAGGTCTTGGACTTTATTTATTTTTTTATTTTGGAAGATTTTTCATTACTGATTAAATCTCCTTACTCACTAGCCTGTTCCTATTTTTTATTTCTTCACAATTCACTCTTGGTATATTGTATGTTTCAGGAAATTTATTTCTTCCAGGTTATAATGTAATGGCACCCCCTCCTCTACAGAAAATCTTAATTAAATTTCTCCAGAAATCTGCACCATAATTGATCTTAGGACTATCAGCAAAAGAGTCTTTACAAAGGAGTTCAATGTAAAGTTCCTATTTCAGCACTCCAGGTGCTGAAGTCTCCTTTACTAGTTTTTTCACAAACATTTTGGACTATCTAGTATAGTAACAATACAATATTTTATAAAAGTGTGTTTGCAAATGCAAAGTGTGGTAGGAAAGACAGATCCTTGGGCCTGAGCTTCACAGAGATGTTTCCATTTTGAAGAGAAGAGAAGATATTCCTACTTGGGCTCCATGATGACAGCTGGCAGGGGGAGGAAAGAAAGGGGAGAAGCAGTTCTCCCCTCCTCAGGTGCTATCCTTGAAGGGTTAACTTGCCCAGAACAGGGAAAGAAAAAGCTGCTTTTGTGTGAACTTCTGCAGACTCTGAACTCTGAGCCCCTCCCCTTACATGCTGGGTATAAAGTTCTGAAACTGCCTGAACCCGGGGTTCGGGGGAATTGATTGATGACAGTGAAAGCTTCACCCTCTGAACCAACTGCAGTCAGATAAACTGTTTCCTGCTATCTTGGGTGCCTCGTCCCATCTGTCCCTACAACAATAAAATTTGTTGGCATATAATTTGTCCTAAGAGTCTCCTGTGAGCTCTTGTTTTTCTGTGGTATAGTTGCAATGCCTCCTCTTTCATTGGTAATTTCACTTATTTGAGTTTTCTCGTCTCTCTCCGCTAAAGGTTTTTCAATTTTTTCTTTGCAAGAAAACAATTCCTGTTTCATTGGCTTTGTTCTGTTTTCTCTCTGGTTTCTATTTCATCTATTTGTGCTCTGATCTTTATTATTTCCCTTCTACTGCTAACTTCTGGATTAGTTTGCTCTCTTCTTCTGATTCCTTGAGGTGCAAAGTTAAGTTGTTTATGTGCGGCCTTTCATAACGTAGCCTTTTGTCAACTCAGCTCCCTGCTTGGAATCGTTCTTGCTGCACCCCACATGTTTTGGTATGTTATGTTTCCATTTTCATTTGTCTCAATAATAATAATAATTATTATTGTTATTATCTTTTGGCTTCTTCTTCGACCCTTCTTTGGTCCAGGAGCCTGGGGCTCGGGGCTGCCTGGCAGCAGGGTTCCCTGGGCAGGCTGGGCGCTGAGGTCCACAGCAGGGTTGCCTGTTTGCTTAGCTTCCCACCCCCACACAGGGGGTCCTCCGCCCGTGCCAAGCTTGGTGTGTGACTGTCTCTCTTTTTCCCATTTCCAGGCTCTTCCCAGGTCTCTCTCTTGGATCCTTGGGCTCCTGTGAAGGGATCTTGCGTGTGGATTGTTTGTGTACAAGTTTCTGTGAGGTGACACGAGCTGGGAGCTCCCGTCTTGCTGCTGTGGCTCCCTGCCAGCTGCTGGCTATCCGCTCAGACCTTTGCCACTCTCTCCTCATATGTAACTAAGGAACGTCCAGAACTGTGATCAAAGAGCTGGAAACTGGTTTAGCCATTGTTTTCTTGTAATAGGTTTTATTTTGTTCTTATTACTGAATGAGAGACTGAGTAAAATATTTTTTAAGACTTATTTTTCCTCAGAAGTTTGAAGAATGTTACGTGAAGAATCTCTTTGGGTGCAAATTTAGTTCCATCGTGTGTCGATTGTCTTTCTTCCTCTGGTTGTTTAAAATTTCTCCCTTTGTGTTTGCTGTTCAGTAATTTCTCTAATTAGGAATAATGTGATGGTGGATTCTATGGGTCCTCTTGACTGAGTTACAGCCTGCTCAGATGTTAGGTCAAGTGTTATTGAGTGTTTCTCTGAGGGTGTTTTAGGCTCAGACTCACATTTAAGTTAGGAGGCTGAGTGTAGCAGATCGCCCCACGATGTGAGCGCTCTCGTCCAGTCAGCCTGAAGCCACAGATTGTCCTTCCACGTGAGAGAGTTCTCCTGCTGGATGCCTTGATCTGGCCCTGGGCTCCTTCTGGTTCTAGAGGAGCCTCAGGCCTTTGGAGTCAAGCTACAACATGATTTGTACAGATTCTGGACTTGCCATCCATCCTAATCACATGAGCCAATTCCTTACAATAAATCTGTTTACAGATCTATGTCTACCTTCTGTATATGTATCTATCACCTATCAATCTATCATCACCCTCTCTATCTATCTCCTTCTCTCTCTCTGTCTCTCCCTCCCCCATCTCTCTGTCTAATCTCTTGTTGGTGCCGTTTCTCTGGAGACTGGCTGACTGATGTGGAATCCCTATGTGGATATTCATTCTGCTTGAAAGCCTCACGTTTCACCACTGGAGGGTTTTAGTGTTTCAACCATCTCGAAGCTTCTCTGCCAGTGCTCCTCGACAGCTTTGTCTCCACCGTTCTGCCCTCCTCTGGTGCTCTGGTCAATAATCCAGATGCTCTCCCTCCGGTTCCAGCCCCGACTTCTCTTTCGCCCTGGGGCTGTATTCTGGGCAATCCTGAGTTCTGCCTTCCAGTGCACTAAGCCTCTCTCCTCAATCGTGTCCACCATGCCAGGTTTTTAAAGTTTTTGGTGGCTATATTTTTATGATCACTTTATTTAGAAAGCTACTATTGGACTCTTCTTCAAACCAACGTGTTCTTTTTTCATAATGTTTTGTTCCTTAATTATGGCTTTGGATCCTTTTTGCCTACAAATTCAGATGTGCTCGGGGTTGTCCTGCGGTTCTAGCCTCTGACATCCAGGCGTGTGTGCGTTTGCAGTGTGTACACACTCCCTCGAGTGTCTCCCTCCGGCTTTGTCACTGTTCCCTTGGACGTGTTTTCCTGTGGGAGGCAAGTGTGGGGTAGGTGGTGGTGAAGTCCCTCCAGATGAACTTGCTTCTTTCCTGGCAGGTGGCCAGGAGTGCCGCCTCTCTGAGATCCCTTCTGAGCTGCTTTGTTTCCAGCATGTGGATTCCCACGTGGGCAGAGGCAGTTGAGTTTAGACCAGGGTCCAGGCGAGGTGCAGACTTTGTGTTATTTCCTGAAACCTTTCTTTCCACCAGAGACCAAGGAGAGAGCTACTCCTTGCAGGGCGTCTCCTCCAGAGGTAAACCCTTCTCATTTCCTTTTCCCATAGGGATGCAGCCCACTCACCTCCCATCTCCACAGACCCAGAGCCTCATGCCACATCCATAAACAGCAATTCAGAATCATGGGGGCTGGGGGTGTGCAGGGATGATGCACTTTAGATTCTACCCACAACCATAACCACAGGTTCTGATGTTGACAAAATGCCACAGTTCCTTTTTCCTAGACCAGCTTGTCACTTTAGGGCAAACCTATACAGTAATTTTTTGCCTATGGAGTTTCTTGGCTTCAGTGAAAGCTTTAGTGCAGTAAGAAAAGACATGCGGCTCAGTAAGTAATGAGAAAGTGGCATTATATCTTTTGAGACAGGAGAACAGTTTAATTTTCTCCTGTCAAACAGCTGGGTGTTTTAATAATCCCAGCCTTTTAAAGTCTCAGACTTTTAAGTTTCCTTACATCTTTGACATGATTTCTCTTTGCAATTCCACCCACACTGGATGAGAATAATAACGTGCTAACGCTCTATTCTTCTGTTCAGAGAGCTCTGAGCACTCTGCAGACACTGCCGCTTACCCGACACCTTTGCATCCTGTGGTCGCTCATTTTTAGCAAAAAGTCTGTTTCATGGGAAACAAAGACCAGGTGGCCCAATGGCAGTGACCCTGAAAGAGAGAGTGTCAGGTTGTCCCATGAGTAACAAGTGCCGTGACTGCCACAGGAAGAACAGGCAGGGTCTCTCCCTCCTCGCCCAGCATGAGAAGGTGCTTTCCAGGCTCAGGTGTGAAGTGAGTGAGTCCCCATCCCAGGTATTCTTCAGGGAAGAGGCGCATCATTACAGGCTCTGGATGGTGTTGCCCCTCAGGTGCTGGCGGGGCAGGGCTGGTGAGGCTTCCAGCAGATGCGGACAGGACCGACCTGGGCACTCGGACAGCTGTGACAGCTGTGTGGCTGTATGAGGCCAGGCCACTTCTAGAGCAGTGCAGGTTCCAGTGGCAGGGAGAACCTTGGAGCAGTTGTTCCCCAGGGTGAGGAGGCCTTGCAGGAGGAAGGGGGAGCCCTGACTCAGGAGGGGCAGCTGCACACAGTGATCAGCCAGCAAGTAGCACCCACCATGGTGAGGCTGGTGCCCAGGAGGTCCAGATGGGCAGAGCTGGACAGCTACTTGGAGATGGAGCTCATGGGCCTGGTGGAGGCGCCAGAGCTACTGCTGTGCGTGGGGAGGTTTAGATTTGAGACTGGGAATTCCAATGGGCATAACCCTAGCTCTGAGTGTGTCTTCCAGCTTCATACAAGTGGCCTGTTCTGCAGATCTGGAGTTTAAAGCTGAAATTGGAGCAATTGATTTTGCTCTAACTGCTGATAATGTCACGGTTAACCTGGCCATGATCGGCATCAGCGGGGAGGACAAGTTCAGCTGGGCGCGGCTGCATGGCTGGGAAGGTCCACGCCTGGTTGGTGCTGCCTCATCCCCGGGGTCACCCAGATAGGCTGAGTGCTGGCGCCACTCCTGGATTCCTCAGGGATGGGACATTCCAGACCCCCACAGACCTTCCTGGTGAACAGAGAACCAAGCACTTTTGCACACCTGCTCCAGAGCCTGTCCACCTCCAAGCCTGCATTTGCCTGCAACCTGGCTTAGGAAGGTCTGCCAAGGGTCTGAAGGTCTGCCTGGCTGACATCCTGAGTTAGCTTGAGCATCAAAATCGTGTAAGTGATGCACAAAGCAACACTCGGCATAGGTAGGTGCTGCACAACGGTTCGTTCAGGAGGAAGGGCTCCTTCTGCAGCAGGGCTCAGTGCAGGGGCCATCGTCTAACACGAGAACGAACGTTCCCTGCCAGAGCAAACGCAGGGAAGTTAATTTTGTGGGTTTCACATGGAGGGATCTGAACAGCATGGGGATGTTTTCTCCAAAATATCGAGTTCTTTATTTGGCTGCTTCTGACCTTGGTTCTTGACACCAGCTGAAAACATAAGAGAAAGCATAGGAGCTTTCCTGACCCTGCTTGACTCAGAGATCACAACTAACTGCTCACCGAGAGCTGGCCCTGTCCTAGGCGTCCTGGACCTGTGTCTCAGCC
Source organism: Geosciurus inauris (assembly GCA_004024805.1). Classification (NCBI taxonomy): domain Eukaryota; kingdom Metazoa; phylum Chordata; class Mammalia; order Rodentia; family Sciuridae; genus Geosciurus; species Geosciurus inauris. The sequence goes on along the minus strand of PVHX01010094.1, from coordinate 25,106 downwards.
TGCTGTGGCACTAGGCTGTCCCTCCAAGCTGCCATGAGGAAAGGCCCAGGAAGGCCCAGTAGCTCAACCTGCACCACATTCTCCCCATCCTGGCACAGCCAGGATTCAAACCGGGCAACTCTGGCTTTGAAGGTTGAATATTGAGCTGCTGTGCCATGTTTTCTGGATCAATAAGGCTTGGACAGGATTCTCTCTAAGACACGCTCAGACTGTGATCCCCAAATGGCAGTTGTTATTGATTTGATGTTATTGTTTTAAAATAGCAATTAGTTTTCTCTTTATAAAATTACTGTGTATAGACGGCAGCATGTCAATTTCCCACCCCCCAGTGACAAACAGCACCAGGAAGCCACTCCTCTCTCCTGCTCCTGTGTTCCGCCCCTTGGCTCTCCACTAGTCCTCAACTTGGAGGCAAACTTCGCCTTGGGGCAGGAGGCTTCTGCTGGAACACCTCCCCAGACAGCAGAGGCCTCCTCCTTGGTTCCTCGCAGCTCTGTTCAGTTGCCCTAACCCATCCTCTGAGTGCCAGCCCTGACTACTCCCTGCAGCTCTGGCCAGCACTGGCCAGGCCCCGTGCTTTCCCACGCCCTTTCTTGGTATTGCCTCTCAGTTTTGCCCACCTGGTGTCTGCAGCATCTCCAGGGACCACAGGATGGTGAGTCCCTCTGGGGGAGGCAGGCCACAGCCAGGGGCTGTTGCAGTGGAGTGTGGCAGCTGCGCTGGCTTGGCTCCTGCGCATAGGCCCTGCGGCACCAAGGTCCTCTTCAGACACACATGTGCTGGCACCTGTGCGTGTGTGCTGTGGTCCACAATGACACAGGTAACACTGGGATCAGAGGACATGCTTTGCTTGATGTGGGGAGCTGGGACTAAGGAGTGACCTCAGGCAAGAAGGGTTTGAGTTTAGCCAGGTAGAACAAGTCTGACTGTGGAAACGAGGCGTGTGCTGCTGAAGCCCCGCGAGGGAGGTCTGCCCACCTCCGCGTGGCCAGGCGTTTTCAAATGTGGTCTTGAGGTCTTGGTGTTTTGCTTCTCAGCTTCATCCCCTTTCAAGAACATGTACAATTGACCTGTTTATTTCACATGTGCAAGTCTTCTGAGTACATTTCAAAGATGGCTGGACAGCACACATCACTCTGTCAAAAGCAATAGAAGCTATGCCATTGTCTTCCAGCTGGCACTTTGATAACAAATAGATGCAAGGACTCTCAATACTGGCTCTTTGAAAAGTTTTTAAGAAGTCTCACCTCCAAAGTCATTACTACTGTGGGCCAAGTATAAGGATTTAAAGCATCCAAGGTGATATTTGATTGATTTCCACTGCTGCAAGAATCCACCAGAACTTGGATCCATGTGGCTGGGCCCATCTGTTACCCAACGTAGCACCCAAGTTGGGTGAGTTTCTGGTTGGTGCCTCCTAGTGGTACGAAAAGGTAATGTTCATTTATTATTTCACTGCTACAAAATCTGTTTCCAGCACAATCCTTTTAAAAATGGACTTCCAACTCTCCATATCTGAGAAGATGACTTCAGGTAATTAACCCAAATATTTTTATCTTTCCTTTTTGTCTGTTCAATATGTAGCAATAGGATAAAATCAGGTGAAAAAAATCTCTGATATGTTTTTGGGATCTTTCCATCTGAAACAGATTGATAGTCAATTTCACTGAAAAATAATCAAGTTTCACAGGAAGGTATAAATTGTACCAATTTTTACTAATCTCTTCTTAATTCGTTCAATTTCAAATGACGGTTCCTCCTCTATTAAACGCCCGTAACCCTTACATAATGTAATTTGCCAATAAAGTGGCATCTCAGAAGCTATCAGGGCCAGCCCATGCCCTGCAGACATCTCCTGGTTGGCCCAGAAAAGGGCTTAAATTCTATGTGGGGGGTGCCTCTCCCTGAGGCCAAGCCCACCACTCCCTGTTGTGCTATCTCAGGCTGTTCTGTGTTTTCACGGGCCTCACCTATATTTCAGATGGCTTAAAAGGCGTGTTTGCGTGCACATGCCGTCGTCCTCGCAGTCTCCCCTCAACCTCCCCAACCCTTCTGCAGTGTTTGCAGTGATTCTCACGTTACCATCTCGAGGGGCAGTTCTGCCTGGCAATAACTGGCAGGTTGGAATACCAAACGGATGCTTTCTCTTTAAACTGCTGTTTCTCAAAATATGTATTCTGTCTGGCAAACTCCAGACGGAAGTGGAAAAGCCAGTGTTTTAATCAGGTCAGTGCAGTGGCCAGAGGGGGTGAGTGAAAGGGAAGAGAGGACAGAGTGCTGGGAGCTGGCTCAGGAGCAGATCCTCCAGGCAGCGCTGCACACGGGTCTGCATGGTTCTCGTTTTGCATCAGAAGATGCTCAGACGGTGCCTGCAAAGAGCAGCCACCTAACCAGAGCTGCTGCCTCCGCGCAGGACCAGGGAGGCTGAGAGGAGTGCAGCCTGCTGTGCCGGGACACCTCTCACTTCCAGGGTGGGCATCGCAGAACAGGAGCACAAGGGGGGTTCCTGCCGGCCGCCCCTCACCACTCTTGCTGCACCTGAACAGTGTGTGTGAGTCGGGGGGTGGCCTGTGGACTATTGGATTTTTTCCTAGTTTTCTACTAAGAACCAAGTCCCAGTTTTCTTTCTGAGGAAAAAAAAGATTAAACCCATTTCTCTTTTTCCTTCCCCCTTCATCTCATTTCTGCAAACTTACAAAGCAGCTTTGAATTTTGGTCCCTTTCAGCAGTCTAAGATGAAAAGCAGCTGGACAAAATTAAAAAGTCTTCACTTTGTGTTTGAAACATGGGTTATTCAAGTTATGTTTCATTAAATAAACAAGCACACTAAGAATTTTCCTTGCAATGAATCAAGTCACTGGACAAGAACACATATGATTTATTCACTTGTTGGTGATCTGTGCTCTCCTGGCTGTCTTCCTCTGCTGTTGACAGTGACCTACGGTGGTGTCAGCCTTAGGGAAATACCTCTCCTGGGCTCCATGTCATTAGGGGTCACCTTCCTTTTAGTGACGCCCCCCAACCCTTAATACTCTTCAAAGAGAAGCAGGAGCAGGAACAGGCACCTCTCCTGGCAAGGCCTCCTGCCACCATCTACAGGGTGGTTGTTTGATTCCTCTGACAAGCTGCACCCCAGACTCTGATGGAGGCTCCTGAGTAAGAACTGTGGCACCAAGTGAAGTGAAGTTTGGCTCTAGTCTCAACGTGCAAGGTTCTAGGAGAAAATGCGGTGGCCTCTGGAGAAGGCCCCTCATCCTGAGACACGAGACCCACTGGCCACTGTCTGAAGCCAACCCCTGCTGTCCCCTGTGTGGTCATCTCCATGGAAGAAACAACCGTCAGGGACAGAGCAGAGGGCATGCTCTGCCCACAGGTGCAGGGTTGGGGGGATGTGTGCTCAACACACTCCTCCTTCCCAGGCCCGTGGAAAAGCCTCTGTTTGAAATGACGGTGCCTTGCACCTGATTCCAGCCTCACTCGCTCAGCTGCCCTCTGGGTTGCTGTTTTCTCTGGACAAAGTTTGTAAGCTCCAGTTTGGCCACAGGTGTGAAGAAGAGCCTCTCCCAAAGGGAAATCAAAGCTTGTTTCCCTCTGGTAGCCAACTATCCCTGTAAAAGAGAGCACTGAATGTCCAGGATATCCTGTGTCATCCGGGGCCCTCAATGTGGTGAACATCAGGTCTGCCAGGGAAGCTGGTTTCTGGTGCTGTGTGGGATCTAACACAGAGGAACCAGCAGAGACCGTTCCAACACGGTGCTCGTCAGCTGCAGGGAGCCGGCATCTGCACCACGGCTCTGCTCCCACCTGGCCCTCACGCTCAGCACCAGAGCTCTTCCTGGCAGGTTTTTGCTGACGTTGTTTGAAATTATGTCATACGATTACTCATCTATTTTGCTTACTGGTGGGACCAGCTATGCTTATTACTAATATAAAACTCTGAAGACTTCCATGTGTCAATCAGTTTTCCATTACTATAATATACACCTCGTGGGGGAGCTGAGGTCCTGAAGTTTTTGCAAGGGAAAGTCCCCTGAGGACCTCCCAGTAGCCCCACCCCTGAGAGGTCCCACCGTCTCCTAGTAGCCTCTGGGATTAGGAAGCAGGTATTTAGAACATGCGTCTTTGGGGGACACAAGATCCAAACCGCAGCACCATGTAACTGTCCAGAGTCCTTCTTTTCCCCAGGAAAACTTTAAAAATCTTTTCTCATTGCATTTTTTCGCAACATTGGTGTGTTTCAATTTCTGTAAAATGCTTCTCAATTTCTTTATTCACTTGCTCTAAAGAGGAGGCTACTGGTTCTCCTCTGTTCTCCCTCCTCTTCTTCTTTCAAGAGCTGAGATGTGGCAGGAAATGCATGTTCTGGTAGAAAGGCTGGCTCTGCTCCAAGAAGCCCCCTTAACTCATCCTACCTAATGCCGGCAGCGCCTGAGGCCCCGTCCTCGCTGGCTGGTGTGTGCACAGCAACGCTCCAGAGCACACCCTGTGGATGCTGAGAGGCCTTAGCTCCAGACCCTGTTCCCTAAGCACCGAGCTCAAGCCCCCCAGGAAGGGCTGGCCTACTGCTCTGCACCTCTGCACCCTGTGGGTAACCCGTTGGGGCCACCAAGCTCAAGTGGCTCCTTCAGGGGCCAGGCAGCATGTTTGCATGGAGTTGGAGATGACAAATCGGAAATGCCCCATAAACAGAGAATGTGCCTTTGTAGAAAGCAATAGAAGAATGTGAGGGAGGAAAAGACAGGCAGCACTGTAAGGGAGGGATAAATAAAAATGGTGGGGTTTCGTCAGGGCAAAAGCCACGCATGTTTCAGAAGAAGGAGCCCCAGAGGCAGGCTTGAAACCAGGCTCGCTGCGTCTAGCTCCTCCCCACTGTCTCTGAGAGCTGCGTAGGAGGAGGAAACCAAATCAACCACATGGCCACATCTGTCCTCTGTGTCCTGCCACCCAGGGCACCCACTTCTGTGGCCATGGGACAGACGCCATGGAGAGCAGGGTCGATGCTGACAACTGGCCGTGACTTGCAGAAGCCTCCCCTGGAGGCTGGCTGTGGTTTCCAGTCTGATTTTCCTTCCACCTAATTACTGGTCATATAAGTTAACCTCATTTGATTGCAGCCATTTCCCAGTACATGAGGAAATTTGAGCAAACTTCCCTCAATTAGTCTTGCAAGCATACCTTAGAGGAAATACAAGGACATGGTAGGTGTGATACAAGAACTTTGAAAACACACTTGGAGTATTCAAAGACCCACTGACCAGCTGGGGCCCACAGGGTATCAGAAAGGAGCCCTTCTGGTTTGGGGTAAGACAAGATTGCAAGCCTGACTTACTTGGTTGTTCCTGCAGGTCTGGCCGTCTGCCCGTGTGTCTGTCATGACAGTGACAATAGGAGGAATCCTGTGATTTCCCTTCTGTGAGCCTCTCCTAATCTTCTTGCTGCATTTTCTCATGTAAAGACGGCCTGAGGAGAGTAGGAAAGGCTTTATGACCTCATTCCATAGATGAACACTCCCAACCCTGAGTTTAGCCCATGGGACTTCTACCATCTTTTCCAACTCTAACCCTCGATCCTGAGTTCCAATGAACTTTCCAATTTGACATAGTAAACCCATGGCAAAGAGCCGCAGCCCGAGATCTGCTCAGTGTGCACCTGCCTGGCACACCGTGAAGGCTGCTCACGGTGTCACTGACTGCCTGGCGTGTGGTCCTCTTGTCTTCATTTTGCTGGGTGCTACTCCAAGGCTGTAGCACACACGGGCCTTCTTGAGGGACTTGATTCTAGAACAGCTCTTGTAACTCACTGCTGGGCTTCTGAGTGAAATATTCTGTTCACTTTTCTCAGCATCTCTTGGGGAGATGTTATCGGAATAAAATTCAGATTTACCTTCAAGGGAGAATAAAGAAATAATCAAGCCTTTATTTTATTCCTTGCTTGTCCCCATGTCTTCAAAACTGGATTTAATATTTGGGAAACCAGTTGGTAGCAACCAATCAGAAACAAGAACTCAAAATGAAGTAGTTGGAATTTTGTACCCACTCACTTCTCTGGGAAGGGATTGAGCGTTCTTCATTTTCCTCCTGTTCAGGAAGTGCAGAATTGAAGTAAGTAACTGCTAGCGGCCGTGGTAAACCGTGTTCTGTTTTGTGCCCTGTGAGGTTCAGGATTCACACAGCCTGGCACAGGCGCCCGACAGTGACAGACGGGGTGGGGATTCCAGCGTGGCCACTTCCTGGCCATCTTGGGTGTGAGCAGGTGGAAGTTCACGGGGAACAGGACACTGGGACCTCGCTGTTGTGCAGAATATGTGATGGCGGGCACTCCCCACCCTGCTGAAAATGTCAAGGAGCTGGGCACAAGAGAAAAGGCAATTGCTAGGGACCATCAAAAGGAAAGCTCAGAATCTGAATTTTGATTCAGGTCAGAGTGCTGCAGCTTTTTAATTAATTAATTAATTTATTTATTTATTCGCTTAGGTGTACATGATGACAGAATGCATTTTGATTCACTGTACACAGATGGAGCACAACTTTTCATTTCTCTGGTTGTACGTGATGTAGAATCACAACATACCTGCAGTCATACGTGTACCTAGGGCTATGATGTCCATCTCATTCCACCATCTTTACTGTCCCCCATGTCCCCTCCCCGCTCCCTCCCTTTCGACCAAAGTTCCTCCATTCTTCCCATGTCCCCCCCCCCCCCAATGGATCAGCATGCACTTATCAGAGAGAACATTTGGCCTTTGGTGTTTTGGGATTGGCTTACTTCACTTAGCATGATGTTCTCCAACTCCATCCACTTACCTGCAAATACCATAATTTTATTCTCTTTTAATGCTGAGTAATATCCCATTGTGTATAAAGACCACAGTTTCTTTATCCATTCTCCATCCAAAGGCATCTAGGATGCAGCTTTTGACCGTCTGCTCTCTCCCACCCTCTGGTCCATGTGGCTATGTGACCATTGCCACCTTAGCTTTGAAATAATTAGCTTATTTCATGAGAGCTATGTGACTCTTGCCCCACCTGGGCTGTCAGGGACCAGAGGTCAGAGGCCAAGGCCCATTTGTAAAGCACAAGGCGCTTATGATGGTGGGTTCAAAGGTTGATTGTTGTGAATAGAATAGGATTTTTATGATGTTCAATTCAAGCAAAAACAGCTCAAATTAAGCTCCTGGATGCAAAATCCATACTTTGGGGAACAAATTTTAATATAGGATTTATAAAATCAATAGGCCTGTAGGCTGTTTTATCCAGAAAAGAGTAACAATGCTAAGTCTGATATTTTAACATATTCTGTAAAATTAAAGACTCTAAACTTTTTATAAACACACCTACATGTCAGTACCAGGCTATACAAGTATCTTATTTTACTTGATAATATTCTTCCATGAGTATGAGTTAAAATTGGCCTTATAAACCATGTGTCATGGTTATAAATACATGGGGCAGAATTAGCATTAGGAGAGTGTCTGCCTTCTATTTTCCCCAGATGATGGTGAATGAAGCCAAGTAAGTTCATGAAATTGTATTAGTCTCAATTTCTTTATCTATATCTTTTTTAGACTGTATTCATTTTGTATCATTGAAAATATTACAATCAATACATTAATTAAAAGAAGGAGAGCACCCATCTGTGAGATGGGTAATGTTCATACAGTCTATCTGCATGTGGGAATTAAGCACTTGCTGAAAGCAGAGACACCAAGGTCTCTGGTTCATGAATGAACGTCACAGGGGAAGTCAGTGAATATCCTTCTTGCTCTGTTTACTTTTCCTGCAGAGGAACTGTTTCCCAGAAAAAGAATCTGGATTCTATTGCTTTTTCATTCATCGTGAGCCCTGATGGAATCTGGAACTACTTATGATGTCACAGGCTCTAAGTGGCACTTAGAATATGGACAGGAAGTCAGAGGCATGACGGGCAGGGAGGAAGTTCAAGTCTCTCGTCTTTTCTAGCATTCTCCAGGGACTTAACTGCAGACCTCAAAATACCATTTTCCTTGAAGCAAGGATAAGGAGCAATACAGCAAATAAGAAGCAATACAGTATTTTCAAGTTCAGAAGTAATGAATTGGATTGGAAATGAAATAATTCCTCACCAAATACCCAAATTAAATATTTTTTGAAGTGTAGTTTCACAGCTCAAATTTTGGGGAAGTGATAAATGCATTAAATCATAAACACTTCACACTGGAAATTGGTCTTAGCCAAGGCACAGAGGCCTGGATAGTCTGCACTCATGTCCCAATCTACGGGTCCCGTTTTAACTCCGACAGTACCAGGCTACACTTTTTTTAATAGCTCAATTTGATTTAGCAAATTGTTGTTTACATTGCTTCAATCTCTATTTAACCATTTCACCCTCTCCATTTAAGAAAGTTCTGATATATGACTGTTGTGTATGATGCTCTTAATTCCTGAGACTGCATACAGCTGTCTGTACACACTCTCAGGATAACTTTCTTTGCCATGTTTAAGAGTGTTCCATATTTAAAATTACTTCACAATCTGTGAACACTGTGGCCCTCCTCTTTGGACATAATGACCTCCTCTGACGATAAGGGCTGGAAACAGGATCACATTGCATCCTTGGCCAGGCCAGCACACAGGACGGCCAGAACCATCTGCAATTTTTGGAGACTGGACTTGCATTTGTTCATCTAAAATCACCGTAGCACTCTCTACCTCTCAGCAATCGCGTCACATCACTGGTTCATATTGAATTAAGAGTGCCTGAAACACCTAGCTATGCCTTCTGGGTTAGCATTTCAGTCCTTTCTGTGAATCTTCTGTACCTAAGAATATGAGGTAACCTCTTTTTTATGGATTGGAATTAGTTCAGATTTTATATTTGATAAAATCCTGACCCTATCCATAAAGTGACATGTTTGTTTCATTATTGTCTGTAATTATTTTTCTGAGAGCATATATAGCTGTACCAATGGAGGTGAATAGTACAGCTGTACCAATGGCTGTACTATTTATTTCTTAGGAATAGGTCAGAACTGCTACCTTCCTCTTTCTCCTTTGTGCTGTGAAAATAGATGAATGCTTCAAGGTTCTGCAGATCTTTAATTTGCATTTTATGTCTTGGTTTCGCAAAATTGAAGTTTTCCATTTCCTTCTTCATTTTTTGTCCCTCAAACTCTCTATTAATTTTTAAAATTTTTAATATTCTATGTTTAATTTCAGAAGCTCTCTATTGTTCTCCAGTTTGTTCCTTTTATAGTGTTGTTTGTTTGTTTGCCAGAAATGCAGTATCTTTCCCTTCCCTCTGAGAACACCATGGTTTTGAGGACTTGCCTTCCTGTGCGGTGAATCCCAAGTCTCTTCTCCTGTGTAGTATTAAGCCTCTTTTGTGGGGGAAGCTCTCCTGGACTCTTCTTATCCTTCACCATCCTTTCCCACTTAAAGTGAGATGCCAAAGGACAGACTGGGAGTCTGGTAAAGAGTGGAGGGTGGTCAGGGGCGTTGCCTGGTGGGCTTGCTATCAGTAATTGCAGGGAGAGATGAGTCCACTCCAGCCCCAGATTTCAGTAACTATAAATCTTCTTTTGCTACAGTTCAGTTTCTCCAGAAAAGCTCTCCTTTCTCTTACTAGGGGCAAGGCTGGGATTGGAGTGAAGCATACATCTCCACCCGGAGAGACAGACAGGCGGAGGTGGGGTGATGGCACCGCAGCCTCTCAGGTTTACTCCCAGGGCCTCCTTAACATCCTCTTCTGATCCTCCTCTGTGCACAGATGTCTGAGTGCAGACTCTCTGGGTCAGTTTTATGAGCCCATTGCTTATTCTGGGGATGGAGGACAGTGTGTCCTAAACCAAATTTATTTTCATATTTTTATGGTAATCCAGTTATTTTAAGTGTTTTCTTTCAATGCTTGTATCTGCCATATCTTTACTAAAATTAGAACTATACAGAGATTACAAGAATGGCATGCAAGTCCACAAAGCATTGCACATTTCTAAGAAAGAAAGGAAAGAAAGAAAGAAAGAAAGAAAGAAAGAAAGAAAGAAAGAAAGAAAGAAAGAAAGAAGGAAGGAAGGAAAACTCAAAGTGGACACAAGACTTAAAAATAAAAGCTAAAACTCTAAAACTCATAGAAGACGAGTTTTCTGACATTGCAGTTGGCAATGATTTCTGGACACCAAAAGCACGCATAACAAAAGAAAAAAAACAGGGTGGACTTCATCAAAATTAAAAACATTTGTGCTTCAAAAAACACAAGCCACTGAATGAAAAGCACCCCAAGTGGGAGAAAGTGTTTACGAACCATCCATCTGATGAGGGATTGTGACTCATACTACATAAAGAATCCCTAATGCAACAACAAAATCAAAGAAAAACCAAGCTGATTCAAATATAGGCAAAGGACTTTAGTAGACTTTCCTTTAAAGAAGAGATACATACAGCCAATATGCAGAGGAGAAGATGCTCCGCACACTAATTATCTAGGAAATGCAAACCAAAACCACAAGGAGACACCACCTCACCCGTTTGCTGGTTATTATCCAAACAAAGAAGTAAATGAGCAAAAAATAACAAGAATCGGTGAGGATTTGGAAACGTGCGCTCTCTCCCACAGCAGCACCTCCCACATTGCCACTGTAGGAAATAGAGTGGCGGCTCCTCAAAAGATCCAAGTCAAGGAAATACACCCAAAGGAAGTGGAGGGGGCGCTGGAAAAAACGCCTGTGTGCCATGTAGGTAGCAGTACTACTCACAAGAGCCGAAAAGCAGAAGCCACCAAATAAGTGCCCTTGAGGGGACTAAGAAACTGTTACTTACATACACAATGGAATATTTTTCTTTCTTAGAAAAGAGGAAAATTGTGGGCTGGAGATTGGCTGAGTGGTAGAGAGCTTGCCTCTCATGCATGAAGGAAGCCCTGGGGTCCATCCCCAGCACCACAAAAAAAAAAAAAAGGAGGAAAATTCTGACACTCACTACATCATGGACGCCTCTTGAGAAACAGCCCAATAGCCTAGTCATAAAGAAGACCGATACCGTGGGACTCCATTGTGTGAAGTACCTGGAGGAGGCGCAGTAACAGAAACACAAGGTGGCCTTGGGAGCTGAGGGGACAGGGGCGCCCTGTGCTATGGGACAGAGCTTGTTTTGCAGGTGAGAAGAGTTCTGGGGAGGGACGGCGCCGATGGCTGAACAACGTGAGCGGGGCTACTGCCGCAGAGTGGAGCCTGACGTGTGGCTAATATGGTGGATTTTATGAGATGTATATTTTACCGTGATTTTAAAACCAAATTGTCTTAAAGATCAAAAATAGTGATTAAATAGGAAGGACTTTGGTTCACAGAGTTCCTTCCATCCAGGCGTCCCAACCCTCTCTAGGACCCCTGTCCCTCTCCTCTTCATGACAGGGTTCTGTCTGGACCCTCCCCTGCTGCTCCTAGGGCAGTCTTCTGCTCTTCCTCAGAGATGGATGCCCTTGATCCTCCAAGCAAACGCCATCCCCTAGAACTGCTCCCTAAAGCCACCGGCATTGCCAGCCTTCCCATCATCACCCTTTTCTCAGGCCCAGACCTTCAAACCTCCTCACGGTAGCTGGTACTGTTGCCTCTACCTCCCTATTTGAAGATGAGGTGGCTTCTCAATTTCAGGTCCTTCCCATGGGACCCATTCCTGGGGCATCCAAGTGGCTTGCGTCCATCCCAGAGCATCCTCTGTACCACCCTGCAGCGTGCGTGAGCATGGTCAGAGAAGAGAACCCCAAAAAAGCTATCACATTAAGAATTCACAAACCAAGTCAATTATTAATAATTTGTGAATTTTGCAGTTATGGAGACCCAGGGTTCCATGCTAATGCATCAGAAATGACTCTTACTCTTGGTAAAAACTCCAGAGGACTTCAGGGCTCTTCTGGGCACAATCCCTGCTGCCTCAGCAGGGACAGATTCGAGCCTGCACATCCAGGCTTACATGAAAGACCCCACTCCGAGCCTTCAGCAACACCCCAGGTCTTTCTGCTAGAACCTTCTATTGTCCTTGTTTATCCCAGATGTATAATGCTGGACTCCCAGGTGGCAGCCGGAGGGGAGTCTTCCCAGGGAATAAGCCTGTGTTTGTCATAACCTGAAACTCCAGTCCTGGTGTAGAGAAAAAGGGAGACCTAACTGGCAGGAGAGAACAAGGCGGGAAGTTGGGAGGGCATCGTCTACAATAGCAAACAGAGACTCCACCGGGAAGACGCTGGGTAGTCAGGACCCAGGGACGCTTTTTCCCATGGTGCCCAAGAGGGAAGCCTCGCTGTCTAGAGCGAACCCATGAGTTCTGCTTTCTCTTGAGCAGGCTTATATTCTTTTCCCTACATATTATTATATTATATTTTCAGTCTGCATATTATAGTTTAGAATCGAGGTGTCCCCAAAAGCACACATGTGAGACAACAGAAGAAGGTTTAGAGAGAAGATGATTAGACTGTGAACGTGGTAGCCAGATCAGAAGATTAATCCATCAACACGGATCAACTGGGACAACGTGGGAGAGTTTAGAGGAGAAATGAGGACCAATAACCCAGTCAGTGTGTTGTCCCCTGACAGGGATTACCTGGGCGGTAACTGCAGGCAGGTGGGGTGTGGCTGGAGGAGGTGGGTCACGGGACCGTGTCTTTGGGGCTCATGTTTTGTCCCGGGGGATCAGAGCGCTCTGCTTCCTGGCTGCCCTGTCAGAGCTGCCTTCCTCCACGCCCGTCTGCAGCGATGTTCTCCCTCACCTCAGGCCCATGGCAATGGAGCCGGCCCCCTTATGAACGGAGACCTCTGAAACTGAACATGCCAAGTAAACTCTTCCTCCTCTACCATGTCCTCATCGAGTAAAACACCACGTGACCCCTCACACACAGGAGTCTCAGTATGTTCACGTGGGTGCATATGTGTGAGTGTGGGCGTGCACACGTGTGTACATGTGTGGCGGTGCGTGGGCCATACACATGTGCATGAGTGTGCACATCTGTGTGCATGCCTGTTTGTGTCCCTCCCTCCCCACTTCTCCTCTCTGTTCCTCAGAGTCTGTTGTTGCTCTCCAGGTTCCTTCTTCTTTAGAGGAGCTTGGTCTTTTCACTGACCCCAAACACAGCACTCCTGGAATCTGCTGAAGGGTCACTTGGTGGGAAAGTATCCAAACACAACATTGGCTCAGATTTAGATGACGGTCATCTGACGCACGTGCAGATTCTGTTGGCTGTTTTTTGGATGCGTGGGCCGGGTTCTGCTCTTGAATGAATGTTTTTGATCTTACAATTAAACATGTTAGAATCCTGATTTTCATCTGTGCAAAACATGATGGCTTATCACAAAAGCATTTGTAATCCACCTGTCCCTAAGCCTCTGCAGCTGTGAGTGTGAGTGAGAGCTCCAGCCCAGCTGCACATGCACCCAACACAAGTCTCACAGGTGCCCAGCCCCGCCTGACCACCAGGGTGCACATTGCCATAGCTGTTCCTTCTTAGCTGTCCTCAGCACTGGGCTCACCACTCCACCCAGCGGCCACTGGGCCTGGGCTCCTGCTGAGGGCATGGGCATCCTGTTCTGTCCAGCTGAGAGCACTGAACTCACACAGGGCCGGCGTGCACACAGAGCTTGGAGAGCAGCAAGCAGAGTGGCCCACCCCTGGGCATGCTGTTCACCAGGGTCCTGGCCCCGGCAGGTGGATGTACCCCAAGTGCTGGAACCCCATGGCATCTCCCTTTGTATCCACGGGCCCCTGGGCTGGGACTGGATCACAAGCAGCAGCCACTTTGTATGCAGAACTATCGTCCACATCCACCCTGTGTCTAGAGACTGATCCAGCCAGTCATGAAGCTGGCTACTTCTTTAATACATGAATTACCAGATGTTCCTTTCAAGGGGCCCAAGACTCCTTCGCTATTCAGTTCTGGTTTCCCCTGGTCTGAAACTCAGTCCTTGGCCCACTCAGGTTCCAGCCCAGGAGCGTCTGGACCTCCTGTTGCCGGGATGTTGGGTCTGGATGGTGCTGGGGCACCATCCCCCAGGCACCCGGTTGAGCCACACCACCTACCAACTTTATTTAATTTCATTTGCAATCCATGTGGTTGAACTTGAATTGCTGGTTATTCCTTTTTTAGAAAGCAAATCTGGCTTTGGTCTTTTAGATCCACGTATCATTAGAATGTACTACAATTTGAAGGGGCTGTACAGATCAGACCCACAGGACTGGAGTTCTGGGGGACCAGGAATGGCAAACATGAGACTCTCCAGCTGCTATGGTTTAGGGTGAGGTGTCCCCCAAAACTCATATGTGAGACAATGCGGGAATGTTCAGCGGGGAAAGGATCAGATGATGAGGTGTGACTAACCCATGGATTCATCCACCAGGGCTCACCTGGGTGGAAACTGCAGGCAGGCAGCGTGTGGCTGGAGGAGATGGGTTACGGGGGGCGTGCCTTTGGAGTTTATATTTGTCCCCGGTGAGCAGAAATCTCTGCTTCCTGGCGCCCTGTCGTGAGATGCTTTCCTCCTCCACATCCCGTCCACCATCATGTTCTGCCTCACTTGAGCCCGGAGCTATGAATCAGCCGACCATGCACTGACCTCTGAAACCATGATCCAAAATAACCTTTTTTTCCTCTACATTATTCTTGTCGGCTCTTTTGGTCACAGCGACAAAGAAAAAGGTGACAAAACATTGGCTCCTCCTCACGAGGGTGGGTGTGGCTAATTCACAGCCCCATTCTGTGGGCTCCAGACTGAAGTGACACATAGCAGGAAATACCAGCTGCCCAGCCCGCGGCTTGGCTGTGTACTTGAAGCGTGCGAAGTGCGTGGTCCAGACCTGTCCAGGACACAGGTCAAAGAGCTCTCACAGGCGTGTGTTGTGTTTTGTTTCCACAACACAAAATGCTGTGCTGACAATGGCTTTGTGGGTGTGCTGTGTGTCGCATCACAGATTGTTTGTGGGCCCTTTATGGACAGTTGACCTGTCAATGATACCTCAGTAAAGCAGTCTTGAAATATTTTGTGATATTGTGGGGCATATTTCAATCCAAAATATTTATTACATACCAAAACTTTTCCTCATGCCAATAAAGCATCCAACATCTGTACATGGGACTTAGAACTTATTTATAATTGTCACATGGCTCTTCACATCTCGCTTCTGTGACCTCAGCTTTCTTCTGTGAATTATGTACCCAAATACAAGAATGGAGATGCAGGGACCCGTGAACATGTAGTAACACCCAAACAAATTGCACCCAGAAGTCCCAGCTGCTCCTTGACCAAGAAGACAGATCAGACATTTATTTTAAAAGCATTGGTATGCCTGTAATCCCAGCACTTAGGGAGGCTGAGACGGGAGGATCACGAGTTCAAAGCCAGCCTCAGCAATGGCGAGGCGCTAAGCAAATCAGTGAGACCCTGTCTCTACATAACACACAAAATAGGGCTGGGGATGTGGCTCAGTGGTCGAGTGCCCTGAGTTCAATCCCCAGTACCCCCCCCAAAAGCATTGGTATTTCGAGATCTTTCCTCCTCCTCTGGTGCCAAACCTCGGCTTCACCCAGTACCTTCTCCTCACCCAGTACCTTCAGTCTGATGCCAAAGCCAGCCCTTGTGACCTGTCACGGTGGTACCCTGTCTAACGAGCCCCTTTGCTGAGAGAGACGGCCCTGGATGACTTGTGGAAAGGAACTCAGTCAAGCCCCGCAGGCCCGTCTCCACCCTCGGAAGCAGACACCGAGGGCACATGTAGATGAGAGACTTTGGTGCTTCTTTCCAATGTTATGTTATACACTTCGGGAGAGCATCATGGGTCAGGGCACCTCAAATGCTAAGTAACCGCCCTCGGGAGGGGACTCAGGCTGGCCAGCACATTCCCACCTCCTGCTGCTTTTGCTGCTGCATTCCAGGGTGAATGACAGATGCCCTACATCAGGCATTGCCCTGGTGCAAACACGCTCCTGTGACCCACTGTCTGGGGCGTGCGCAGCACAGTCCCCAGCTGCCTTAGAGGTCCGTGCTCAGGCTGCGCTGACACTGACGAGCTCCGTGTGCCTGGCCCTCCACCTCCGCGGCCCCTGTCTCTCATCAGCACGGCCACCTTCCTTACACTGTGGGTCCTCTCAGAGGCTCTGGACCGTGCAGGCTGGGTGAAATCCCTGAGGAAAATCTTCCCCGTGAAGTGTGCCTCATAAAGCCCCCTCCAACCGGCCAACCCTCAGCGTCCTGCAGGACCAGAAGCATGTTCCAGCTAACCTGCAGTCCTGGTCTGCACAGCCCTCAGCCAGTCACCTGGAGAACCCACATTCTGATGAGCATGTGTGGTGTGACCCTGAGGGTCCTCATCTGTAATAGTGTCCCTGCAGGAGGCCCAGCAGCAGCCCCAGTCGCACCATCCACATCCACACACGACGCACCCCAGGTGGAACTTCTGGGGGGAGTCGGCTCCTGGCCACACGGGTCGGCTCGGTGGGACTTGAGCTAATGCTGCGTCTTTGTTGCCTTTCCAGCCAGCTGCCTCCCCTTCGCAATTAAAAGCGGGGGCAAAGCACCGGCCCTGCTGGCCCTGCGAAGTCACTCGGACGCCCAGGAGCAGATGAGCAATGACCCCAGAGAAGGCGCCGCGGGCTCCGGCCAAGGAACAGGTACCAGGGACTCCGTGAATGACTCGGGCCTCCTGAGGACTCCGCTGGAGAACTGCTGTGTCCTCTTGTTCTGAGCTAGGAACTCGTGGACAGAGCGGCCAAGGAAATTGCCCACGACTGGGAGGGACGTGGAGTTGTGGATATCAGAATAGGGCCAGAAACACAGGAGTGGCCTTACGTGAATCTCTCTTAAGGCCCTTTGTAGGACTTTTTTTTTTTTTCTGAAGTTAGAGTGGCACCTTCTTGGTAAATACGACTGTCAAATCAGTAATTTAATATGATGATAAAGAGTAGCACCCTTGAGAAGTGCTTCCTAACAAGCAGAGGCACTTTCAATGTGAAAATAATCTACATTGCTTTTATCTGGTGGCCTTTACTGCTAAACTAATGTCTAGCATAGATTTCCTGATTTGAAAATTTTCATGCAATGGGACGATTAGAACCCTAGAAGTAGATTTCCTAAAATATCAAGCAAATGTGCTTTCCTGTTCCTGAGGTTCAAATGTGAGCGACTTGTGGACGCAGGTGTGTAACAGGAGCACCTAGAGCTCCTTAGCCACTCCTCGTGTGCATTCTTTAAAACCAGGACTCTGCACAGACCACGGAGGACCCCTGCTCCAGCTGAGGGTGCCGCGCTCCTGGCTGTGTTGGCTCCTCCTGTGAGGCTGTTGGCCCTGCAGTAGGCAGGTTAGTCCTGGTCTTCTCACAGGTTCCAGAGATGGTGCCTGCCCAGGGGAAGCCACGAGGGAGAGAATGGGCGCTGTGCTTCCGAAGGGACAGTGCTAGGAAGAAAGCCCAGTGAGCAAGCAGCGTTAGTGGCCAGTGCAGGAGAGCCACAGGAGAGGAGGGGGCCTAGAGCTCTCTGAAGAGCCCTGGGGAGATCTGGTGATGAAAGTCCCTGAAGAAACAATAGCACAGGAGTCAAGGCCCTGAGGCAAGACCAGCTGGGCCAGTTCAGAGCTGAGCAAAAAGATGAAGCAGACTAAATCCAGTGACATGGGAGGAGCCAAGGCCACCAAGCCACAGAGGGAAGGAGCAAGAGCCTGCAGTCCTGGGAGGCCACCGGTTTTCTTTTTCAAGTGTTGGGAAAACATTTGAAGCAAAAGAGTGAAGTGGTGAGATGTGTCATCTTACAAGACCCCTCTGTCTGCGGGAAACAGAAGGCAGGAGGGCGAGGAGGAGAGACCCGGTGAAGGAAGGAGGAAGAGTGGCAGCTCAAGAGTTGGATGGGACCCCAGTGGGCTCTGCTGTCCTGAGATTTTGCCTGGGGCCCCTCGGTGGGATGGGAAGCGCGGGGAAGCGGGGTGTGTCCTGGGGTGGTTTACAGAGGAGCTCCCACCCCTCCACAGCACCCTGGCCTGGCAGTTGGAATGGCATCAGTGCCTGGGGGAGACATGGGTCATGCTCTGGGTATGTTAGGAGAAAGGAGCTTTCCAGATGCCCTTCCAGGTGCTGTTGAGTGCCAGCAGAGCATAGGATTCCAGTGCAGAGGGGACTGAGAGAGCCAGAGATGCAAATTTGGGATTTCTAAGATACCCAGCATTCAAGTCACGTACTGGTAGAGATGCCCAGAGAGGGCGGCATCTGTCAGCAGCCGAGAATGGAGCCAGGCCAGGCAGGGAGAAGCCACCAAGGAGAGCTGGGAGGAAGGAGGAAGCCCCTAGGGAGCCCCTGGTGAGCTCAGGACACCAGAGGAAGGAGCATTTCCAGGAGGACATGAGCAACTGCGACAAAGCTCAGGAACAGATCTCAGGATTAGTGACCTCCTCTAGAGCAGCATTCAGTGCAGGGATAGAAGAGGCTCTGGGGAGCCCAGGAGTCCAGGAAGCAGGTGCAGATAACACTTTCTGTGAATTTTGTTATAAAAAAGAAAGAAGTGGGTGTCAGGAGAGCGGGGTGTCCAGGGGGCTGCTTGGGTTCCGGTTGTTTAGAATACGGGGCAGGGACATCGGTTAGATCCTACCGCGGCCCATGGTGGTGGTCTGACAGTCATGGGGGACTTCCTCTTATCTGAAAGAGGATAAAGGCAAAATCAAAACTTTCATTTCCAGCTTCGGCCGCAGGGGAACGCTGCTCGCCCCTGGAGCCTCGAGCCCTTAGCACAAAGAGCCCACGAAGCTGCGGACACACACCAGGCACACACCCTGCCCATGCCAGGGGAGAGGACAGCAAAAATGCCCTGACGTGACTGGTCATCCTTGTCTTGTGTCACTGTTGTAACTTAATTAAAATTCACTGAAATTAAAAATCCCACCGTTCCTCACACCGCCACACTCCAGGAGCCCAACTCCTGGGGAGCAGGGTCCTTGGCCCAGAGCAAGGCCACTCCGCCATCACCAGAGTGTCTGGGGGCGGGGCTGCCTTCAGCCACAGCAGAAAGGAATGGCAAGGAAGGACAGTGCCTGTCACCGGGAAAGAGGCCCTGGACCCCGAGCGAAGTGTGCTGGAGGCGGCGATGGGAGGGCGCACCCGCATCACAGGTCGCCTTGGAAGCCTCAGAGCTGCCCCCTGAGCTGCTTGCTACAAACCAGAGCTGGAGACGAGAGGACAAGAAATGCAAAACTGAAAGCGGGGCCAAGACAATCCCAGAAATTATATTTGAAGGTTGTGTTTCTATTTCAGTCCTTGAAACTCCAAACACACGGAGACTTTTGTAATGGTTTACAGAGGTGCTCCACCCCCTCCACAGCACCCTGGCACCGCAGTTGGAATGGCATCAGTGCCTGGGGGAGACTTCTGAGTCTTAGCAATGCTGGTTTCTCCAAAGATGGAAGACGGATGGAAGGTGGCCCCTGGAGGCCTTTCTCTGGGACCCCACGCACCCTGTATCTGTGGGCAGGGCCCTAACTGGAGTCCCACCACCCACACCTGAGTTTCTGAGCAGAGAAAGGGCTGCGGGCAGCCTCGCCTCAGAGCAGGACCAGCCTGGGTGTGGGTGGGATGGGCAGCAGCCCAGAGCAGCCTGGACCAGAGCTGGGCAGTCTGTTTCTTTGGGAACAGATCTCCTGTGTTTTGAACAACTGACTTAAAAGCAAACTTTCAGATGACAACATTTGTATGTGAATGTCCCTAAATGGGATGGCCAGGGTGACATTTTTCAAAGGCTTAGGTAGATTCTATCACTATTGTTTTTTCCATAACACAAGACTGTGCCTTGGTTGTTCAGTGAAATTCTGGTAAGGATGGCCCTGGGGTTAAGGCCAAGAATAGCGTTTCATGTTTTGTAAACTCTGAGAAATCTGACTTCCCTTCAGTGAAATCTTGCAACTTGTTACTCAGGTCTTTTCCTGCCTAAGGTCTGGATGGTAATAGGATTTAATATCTCCTAATATTGGTTCCCAAGGAATCTTTCATCAGGTAATGAGAATTAATTATCCTCCAAGGTTTCCATTTTTGTCTTGGCTACCTGGAAGCTCCTGGCAAAATCAGTCTCTGAAGTTTCAGTGGGGTGACAGTATTAACACTGTGGCCAAGGAGTGTCTGTAGGGTGGCCGCAGGAGACTTGAGGGAGACACAGGGACTCTGACTAGGGTTCAGTCCCTGTTCTTGGCTTTTCAAATCAGAAACTGCACGTACCTTACAGCAGACTGCTGCCTTATGTATTCATCAGAACACAAATTTATGACTTAGAATGGCAACAAGCCCTTCCTAGCAACCAGAATGTTCTCCCCATGCAGTAAAACGTATCCTGCTACTGCAAGGTCCAGGCAGCCCCAGGAGTGTTCTGGACTCTGCTGAGCCCCAGAGGGAAACAGGCTTGGTGAAGGGGCTCCTTCCACTTCATATGACGTCACTCAAACAGTCTTGTTGCCCCGGGGGTGAAGACTTTTGTGGCGACTGGCTCCTGCCTTTCCTTCTCTACAGAGTGGTGTCTGAGGCCTGGGTCACTGTGTTAGCCCTCCCTCTCGTGTTCATGGACTGAGGTTCTGGTCCGGAGCCGTGTGCTGGCCGTGCACGACTCCCTGTGCACCGTCCCAGGGGGTTTTACAGAGTAGCGTTTGAGTCAACCTCCTTCTCCTCTTTCTTGTGCCTGGGTTATTCTTGGAAACAATCTCAGTTCTTTTTGGAAAGAGGAAATTGTACATTTTGAATGCAAATACAAATTCCAATGATTGTTTTGTTTATTGTCTTCATAGTGCCCAGATAATTGTAACATTTTAAAATTCATGGCATCTCTTTAAAAATCAAACTCTATATTTTGCCTTTTAACAAAATTATCTATTGACTAAATTATAATACCATCTCATATATTGAAAGAATCACACCCAAGCTGGGGATTTAGCTTAGTGGTTGAATAAGTTGCCTAGTATGCATGAAACCCAGAGTTTCATTCCCAGCACAGAAAAAACATTACAACCAAAAGCTCTGTCTGAATAATTTTCTAATGGGAAGTGTTTGTCAGGCATATTTGACACGGCACAATTTTGTTAAGATGGATTATCTAAACAATCCACAGGATTCGCCTTGCCGCCCCAACAGGTGTTTCCTGAAGACCTGTTGTGCGTCATTCAGCACTAAGCTAGGGGCTGAAGCCAGGTGCTGTGGGATCGTGAGATCAGCAGTGGTGTCTCTAGTTGAAAAGGTTTTGGCTTAGGATTGTTCACAAGAATCCCTGCTCCCGCCCTCCAGCACCACTTTGGCAGTTGTGGGGTGTTATGCTGGACCTGGGTGGCTAATGGGCAGCTCCACAACCCAGGTTTGGCCTTGCTAAGGGAACCAACCGCACCTGGAATGCTGCTCCCTGTCGCCAGTACTAGCAGGCATCTGCGCTGCTGTTCGCAGCCCAGAGGGTTTCTTCCCATCCTGGCCTCCCTGACTCAGGAGGGGAGAGACCTGGACTCAAACCCCAGCACACAGGTTCTCTAAGATTCCTCAGTCACCTCACTGGGTGGCCTCCCTGCACACACGGCACTGGGTACTGGCAGGACAGGGGGCCACACATGACAAGAACTTGCGCTGCTCTGCCTGGTTCTGCATCTCAGTCTTCCTGCTCAGAGCCCCCAAAGGGATGTTTCCTGTTCACGGAAGCTAATCTGTGGGGTCTTTTTTCCGCTCTTTAAATCTCATTGATGTTTTGTCCCCCTTGATGGTCAGCATCCGCCACTCAGTGTCTGCAGGTGTGGTGGAAGCACAGTGCCCCCAGAGAATTTTGTGCAGACAAAGGATGATGTGTGTAAGCCTGTGTGAACCTCCTGGAAAAGGCCCCGCAGAGAACCCCAGGCGGGCAGAGCGGTCCCCTCCTTGATCCTGCTGCCGCTGGGTTTTCTTGAAGTTCTCTGGCTGGGCTATGCTGAGGGCCACGTGTGTCTTCTGGGGTCAGACCCGTGTTTCTCCCTGACCGCCTGACACCCTGTCTTTGAAGGAGCACACGTGGATCCCTCCAAGTCTGCTCACTGTGAGTCTGTTCATCTGGCTGTGGGGATTGTTCAAGGCCTGCCGCCAGCAAAACCCACGGTTTGTTCTGGCCCTGAGCCCGCAGACTCCAGGCAGCTCCCAAATGCGTACAGAATCTGTCTGTTAGGGTGCGCCTTGCTGCTAAGTGTGACTCCACAGCTGGGCTTACTCCTGCTGCGTGAGCGCGTGTGGGTGTGTCTGGGTGTGTGCGGCAGCCCTGCCGTGTGGGGAGAGGAAGCCCTAGGAGCTGTGACTTCTGCCACTGAGGCCTCCTGCACCTCAACCCTACATCTTGGTGATCTGACTCTGTGCCTTGAGGAGTCCATCCTTGCTGTGGTGGCACGGGCCTGCAATGCTCCATCTTAGAGAATCTCAAGGGGTTCAAGATCAAGGAGGACCACCGGGCTCTGGTCAACTCCTCAGCCCCACAGGCTCCAGAACCACTGAAGAGGCCAGGAAGGGGGCTCAGGGGTGACAGTGAGCAGACTGCACAGGGGCAGGATGGAGTCAGGGAGGCAGGAGGTTCCAGGAGGTCAGGTGACACTTCACTGCTTTGGGCACAAGACCAAGAGTCATAGAACAAAGAGGTACAACATGATCCTTTAGGAATAACTTAGCAAATTAAATGGTTCCTCAGCATTCAAACATCGATGTTTCTTGTTGTCTTAAAAGAGAGCATCAGATCAGTCTCCAGGTTCCTCTCACTTTATGTCTAAGACAGATTTTGAACTCACCACTGACACTTTGAGCTGCTTGTGAGGGGTACTGCTCTGGCCACAGTGGCAGGCATGTCTCCCTATGTGATGGTTATGTGGTTATGCTCACGCCAAACTGGCATGAGCCCAACACCCACGTGCAGAACTCCCAAGAGAGCTCCTCCCAGGAAAAGACCACAGCTACTGCTGTTGTGGACTCCACCCTGGGCGGAGGACAAGGTGACTGAAAATATGAGGTAGGCTGTTACACTTAGAAAGCTGTTGTCATTTTGTCTAATTAAAAATGCTCATTTGTAAGATTGCAAAGAAACCTGAGATCTCGCCCTGGCAACCCAATGTGGTCTTCATGCAAATGGTTGCTGGAGTAGGTGAAATGTGTGCCTTAGCTCTGCTGTGAGAACCACCTCAAACTGCTCGCGCAAGGGAAGGGCCATGGCTTCTTGATGCTTCTGAGTCACAAAAGCTCCCTGGCTGGGTCACCACGGTCCATGGTCAGCACTCGACCTTGCCCACAGCAAGGTCTGGTTCAAGAGCCTCGAGAACATCAGAGCCTTGGTGCGCCTGGTTCTGATTCAGGCTGTGTGAGGAGTGCCCACGTAGGGAGCAGGGGGCCATTAGCAGAGTCCTTGTCAGTGATCTGGGGACCTCCCAAGGGTGGCACAATCCCGGAGCCCCTGTCTGGCTCTGCCCCTTGCTTCTCTGTGTCTCATGGTGCTTCTCAGTTTAGCAAGTTCACGGTGTACCATCTGCTGTCACTCTCCTGCCACGAATCGGCTGATCTCAACAATTTTTTCCTTGCCACTGAATAGATTTCTTCTGGAAGTCCCTCTCCTTCACCAGCCTGGTGTGTGCTTGTGCCCCCGGAAGGGCAGTGTATGTGTTCGCTTAAGGGAAGGGATGCTGCCGGCCCGTGTGTGTCAGAGATTACAATCAAGGCCTCAGTGCCCCAGGAGCAGCCTGCTGTCCAGCAGGAAGCCAGCCAGCGTCAACAGCTGAGGAGTGAGGTCTGTCTTCATTGGGAGTGAAAGTGGTCTCTGTCAAAAGGAAATGGAGACGGGGCCAGGTGCTTTTCACACCTTATAAATGTGCCTGCTCTCTTCCTCACCTGGTTTTCCTCTGCAGTTTACTGCTACTGGGGGCTTATCCCTCGTGAAGCAGATCTTTGCTCCAGATTCCCCCACCTGGACAACAAAGCACCCCCTCCCTTCCAGGTCTCAGCTTTGTTGTGTGGAAAATGCAAACGGACTCTGGCAGGGCTGCCCGGGCCTGCCGCCTCTCCACCCCTGGCTCCACCTGGTCTCTTCCTACCCTCGAGGACCCCTCTGCCCAAAGGGTCCCTTGCACCTTTGCATCACTAGCTGGGGGGCTTCAACACTCAATTTCAGTCAACGAAGCCTTCCCTCACACACCTGTAAGCACGCACACACGGACACCTGATCAGGCCGTCTCCCATCTGTCACACCGAGGCATCTTGTTTTCACATCTCTGCCATCTGCAGCTATTCATGTCTCTCTGCTCTCCCAGACTGTAGCTTTCCTGAAGGCAGGAATCACCACACCACTTCTACATCCCTAGCACCTGGCACGGGGTCAGGTCACTTAGAAATTCAACAAAGAATCAAAGAAAACGGCTGAGTGGCTGGCACACGTGGTGGCCTTCTCCTGGAAAAATATAAAGAACAGCCACAATGACAAACTGTTGGTGGTTATTGGTTCTGCACATGTTTAAGAATGAAGGAAGCACACCAGGTCATGCAGGAGCCCCGTGTTGTCCATTGGTTTCCACCAGGTGGTGCCTGGGCAGGTGGCTCTTCTGCAAGCTCCCTTCTGCTCCCAGGACTGGATCCCAGGACTGGATCCCGGGGAAGCCAGCAACCAGCAACATTTTAACAACTCACATTCATCTGTCCATCTGCAGAGCAGGGGACACTTTGTAACTGTTCTGTTTGTTTTATGCATGCAAGGCATGCAGCTGAGCTACTTTGACCTACTAGGCACAAGAGAACTCTATACCATTGTCCTCCCTTACGTGGAGGGACATCTAACAAGATCCCTGTGGCTGTCTGAGACCTAACTGAACCCTGTAACTTAATGCCATTTCTGTCTTAACCAATGTTATGGTTTGGATGTGAAGTGTCCCCCAAAAGCTCATGTGTGAGACATTGCCATAGGTTCAGAGGAGAAATGGTTGGGGTGTGACAGTCTTAACCCAATCAGTGAATTAATCCCCCATAGGGATTCACTGAGTGGTAACTAAAGTGGTGGGTGTGGCTGGAGGAGCTGAGCATTGGGGGTGAGGCTTTGGGTATATATTTGTATCTAGCCAGTGGACTCTTTCTGCTTCCTGATCACTGTGACATGAGCTGCCACCCACTCC